>CM023866.1:29217805-29456743 GCA_013389735.1 Phaseolus lunatus | reverse complement strand
AAGACTCGGTCGTCTCCCAGAGAAGACACGGTCGTCTCCCAGAGGAAGACATCGGTCGTCTTCCAGGGCGAAGGAGACATCGGTCGTTGCCAGGATGAGTCAGCAGTGGAAAGTTATCGCGCGACGTCGAGTTTCACACAGAGTAAAGTGGGACCCAGACTCCCAGCATGAAACGTCCTGCACACGCGCCACGTAGACAAAAGGGTGGTTTAGAGTGGTGACATCAGAATGTTGGCATGCGCAGGAGACACTCGCGGTCGTACTGTTCAGAGCAGTGGTTGGCATGCACAAGCGACAACAAGTGGTAGTACTGTTCAGAGCAGTGGTTGGCATGCACCAGAGACAACAGTGGTCGTACTGTTCAGGGCAGTGGTTCTCAGGCTTTCCTGCAGAAGGGGTGGCAGCAGCAGCATGCGTGGACAGGTAAGTTGGGATTCAAAAGCCACTGCGGGAAGGCAAAGAACGTTACAGACTCAAGAGTGTTAGAGTGAGTGCAAACTTCCTCCTTCCCTTCTTCCCTTCCTTGCGTTGAGACTCAGGCAACCTCCAGCATCAGTGCGACAAGCGACGTTGCCCTTAGAGCACCTAAGAGGTTCTCTGCAAGTTCTACAGACCAGGCGCTGAAAACAGAGCTAAGGCATCCTTCAGACTCGGTGGGTTTTGAGCTCGCGGTATTTTACGCAAGTCCAGGTAAGGGAAGCTAGACTTCTTTTTCAATACAAGCCATAGTTTAGCTATTCCTGAAGTGAGGGCGACGTGGTCGCCGGTTTTCGTTTTCATCTTCGTGAATGCTCTGTTTCTATGTGTTTGGGCGACGTGGTCGCCGGTTTTATATACAGACTTCGAAATATCTTGTTTTGAACCAGATCGCCGGTTTTGGCGTTATTTGCGAACTCTCTGTTTTTGATGTTGCTTTGAAACTGTTGAGATTTAAATGAGATATTCGAAAATAAGAACCTTGGATTGAGTTTTTGCTGTGATTGAAATCATTCCTTTAAGTGTTATGTGATGTGTTGAATGTGGTGAATGTGGGATCGAGGCATAGTATTTTCAGGAAAGAAAATACCGTGTAAGATCGTGTAGGATGTGCATTGATCGGTGATGTCTATAATGAGATTATCCTGACTCTCCTGAGATAATGGATTCATATAGATGAGGTTATTCAGGCGTTGAGAGTCGAAGGAGGTTCATATGTATGGGTGAGTCGTGTGAAACAGAACGAGCTCGGCCTGTCATATGGATTAACCCTGTCATACTGTGAGAATGGTGAACTTGAGATCGAGAATGTGTTGATGCGCATAGCTGTGGAAACATTACAACAGCTTTGTATGACAGGTGCAGAATCTCTGAGTCTAGTCAATGCACGAGTCTTCCGGAAGTAGTGTCAAGTGTCTTGTGTGCTGAGTCAGTGGTAGTCTGACGTGAGAAATGGAAAACATTGAATTGATAGACACTTGGTGCATTATGTGAATAGAACGACTCTTGAAAATATTGTGAAACATGTGATTTCTTGATGGCTGTGTGATATGAATGAGAAAGTCATGGACTCTTGCGAATGTTTAAAAAAGCTGATCTACGTAGGTTGTCCAGTTTAAAATTTAAAGTTTAAAAATATCTAGCTTACCCTTTGTATTGTTCTCTGGTTGTTTTTCTCTTAAAACTGTGATGATCGTGTATTTTACACGGGAGCAGATGATTTTCCAGGAAGTAGAGCTCCTTAGTGAGTGGTCGCCGGAAGGAGATCGCCTGATTTCTGTTCTGGTAGCAGATCGGCTGTTTTGGGTCCTCTGATAGGAGATCGGCCTCGTCCGATAGGAGATCGGTCTCTTCCGATAGGAGATCGCCTGCTTTGTTTTTTTTTCTGTATTTTGTTTATGTTTCTGGAAAATTTGACCGGATTTGTATTAAACTCCCTGTGAGGAGAAACTACATTTCATATATATAATATTTTGTTCACTTCAATCTATTTGTTACCTTTATTTTCATTATATACATTTGTATAGTATTTTGGCGGGATGTTACATTAATGGTATCAGAGCAGTTCGTCCTTAGGATGACCTGAGGGCTGTGGATCCATTGTGTTTCTTCTGCTCATGAAAGTTATTTGAGTTTAAAATAACAACTATAGTGCAAGATTTTCAAACGTTTTTGTATTGAAGTTTGGTGTGTGCTTTGGTGAATATATGCTCTAACCGAAAATCTTAGTATTAAGAATGAGAAGGTCTTGATAAAGTAGTGAGGGTGCACACTCATAGCTGGATCGAGATAATTCTCAATCTTAATTCCAAAGGTTTGATGTTTAGCATACATTGAGTTCTGGTGTGATTTACTTCATTTTATTGAGTGTTTTTGTATTGATTGAAAGTGGTTGTTTGGATTGATGAATTGTATACCAGTAGCTGTTCTTGTGTTTTGCTTAAGTTTATAAGCACTATGATTCTGTTGTTGAGCTCAAATTCTTAATGACTTTGAGATGCTGACCTTTGTAAGGTCAAGATGTTACCTCCTGAATGAATTGATTTCTTATCGATCTCATTCTTGTAGTTGTAGGGAAATAGGAACCTGTAGTTTCAATCTGAAACGAAGAGAGATGGCACGTAGACCTTCTACCCCTCCCCAATCTTCTTCGGAGATGAGCCAGATTGCTAAAGCTATCGAGATGATGGCAACTGCCATCCAACAGCAGAATGCAGCGATGGCTCAGAACCATCAAGCTACAATGCACCACTGGGAAACTGCTCGGTCAGCTGAGACAAACTCCCACGGCGGTCAGCCTCAAGAACAGATGGGACTGACTGAGTTCATGAGGCACAACCCACCCAAGTTTAGTGGGAATGCTACCCCTGATCAGGCAGATCAGTGGGTCAGAGAGTTGGAGAAAATCTTTAGGGCGACCTCCTGCCCTGAAGAGAAGAAATTGCTGTTCGCCACTTATCTGCTATCAGGAGAAGCTGAGTTCTGGTGGATGGGAGCTCAGCAGATGATGGATGCCCGAGGGGATGTATTGGATTGGGAGAGCTTCAGGGTGAAGTTCTTGGAGAAATACTTCCCTGACAGCGCCAAGTTTGCGAGGGAAGCTGAGTTCCTGAAGCTGGAGCAGGGGGATATGTCAGTGAACGCCTATGCTGCTCGTTTTGAGTACCTCGCCCGGTTCTATACTCAGGCGACCTCCGAGGCCTGGAGGTGTAGGAAATTCGAAGAGGGGCTGAAGCATGGACTGAAGAGGACCATAGCCCCGATGTGCATCAGGGAATTTCACGCCTTAGTGGAAAAGGCGAAGATGGTGGAGACCCTGGAAAAGGGTGATTCTCGGGTGATCAGGTCACACCCAGGAGGTTCTTCCAGTGGGAAAGCTAAGGCACAGCACCCACAAAGCAAGCCCTATGCGAGACCTCCACCACATCGGGCGGGAACAGCGTCATCCCAGTTTCAGCAACAACAACCTTGGAGACCCAAGTGTTCCATTGTGGTGGGTCACACACGCCCAATGTGTGCCCCAAGAAGACTTCAGAGAGAAGATGTTTTACCTGCCAAAAGACAGGACACGTTGCTAGAGAGTGCCCTAGCAGGAATGGGGCGACCCAACCCAGTGGCTCTCAGCAGATGAGGAACGAAGGGGGCAGACCTCAGGCAACAGGGAGAGTGTTTGCCATGTCAGGAGCAGAGGCGACTCAGTCAGGTAACCTCGTGAAGGGTATATGTTTTATAGCTGGTAGGGGTGTAAAAGCTTTGTTTGATTCTGGAGCGACACACTCCTTTGTGTCAAGCCTGTGTGTAGCTGAGTTGGGCCTTCTAGTGAAGGAGTTACGTTTCGAACTGTTGGTCTCTACACCTGCGTCAGGACAGGTGTCGACCTCTACAGTTTGCCCCGAATGTCCAGTGATTGTAGAGGGACGCAGATTCAAGGTGAACTTGATCTGCCTACCTCTTCAGGACCTAGATGTTATCCTGGGAATGGATTGGTTAGCTGCCAATCACGTTCTCATTGACTGCGGTAATCAGAGGATTGCGTTTCCAGACCTCCAAGGATCAGATGTAATATCTACTCAGCAAGGGCGGTCAGAGTTGGAAGAAGGGGCGAGGTGCTTCGTGATACTCGCTCGGTCGGAGGTGGAGAATGAAGGGGACGTAAGCAGAATACCCGTGGTGCAAGATTTCACGGATGTATTCCCAGAAGAAGTACCTGGGTTACCCCCTAAGAGAGAAGTGGAATTCTCTATTGACTTGGTACCTGGAGCTGGACCAGTGTCAATGGCACCTTACAGGATGGCACCAGCCGAGTTAGTGGAGTTAAAGAAACAAGTGGAAGAGTTGCTGGAGAAGCAATTCATCAGACCCAGTGTATCTCCATGGGGGGCTCCAGTGCTCCTAGTCAAGAAGAAGGATGGGGGGTCTCGGCTGTGTATAGATTACAGGCAGTTGAACAAGTTGACCATCAAGAACAAGTACCCCCTACCTAGGATTGATGATTTGATGGATCAAATACATGGAGCCTCGGTGTTCTCCAAGATTGACCTGAGATCGGGGTACCACCAAATTTTGGTTAAAGCTGATGATGTGCAAAAGACAGCTTTTAGGTCTCGGTATGGGCATTATGAGTATGTGGTGATGCCGTTTGGGGTCACAAATGCTCCAGCCCTGTTCATGGACTACATGAATAGGATTTTTCGCCCTTTCTTGGATAAGTTTGTGGTGGTCTTCATAGACGACATACTCATTTACTCAAGGACCGAGGAAGAGCATGAAGAACACCTGAGGACAGTATTGGAGATACTGAGGGAGAAGCAGCTCTATGCCAAGTTCTCGAAGTGTGAGTTCTGGCTGAGGGAAGTCAACTTCTTGGGACATGTGATATCTGCCCAAGGGATCTCGGTTGATCCAGCCAAAGTGGAGGCAGTGCTTCTATGGGAACGTCCTAAGACAGTTACTGAAATAAGGAGTTTTGTGGGCCTAGCTGGCTACTATCGGCGGTTTATTGAGGACTTTTCCAAGGTAGTGGCTCCTTTAACACAGCTGACCCGCAAGGATCAACCTTTTGCTTGGACCGACCGATGTGAGCAGAGCTTCAAGGAACTAAAGGAAAGGCTGACTAGTGCTCCAGTGCTGGTGATCCCCGAGGTAGGAAGATCTTTTGATGTCTACTGTGACGCTTCACATCAGGGTCTGGGATGTGTTTTAATGCAAGAGAGAAGAGTGGTTGCATATGCTTCAAGGCAACTCAAGGTTCATGAGAGAAACTACCCTACGCATGATTTGGAGTTGGCGGCGGTGGTATTTGCCTTGAAGATCTGGAGGCACTATTTATATGGAGCTCGGTTCCAGGTGTTCAGTGACCATAAGAGCCTGAAATACCTGTTCGATCAGAAGGAACTAAACATGAGACAAAGAAGGTGGATGGAGTTTCTAAAGGACTACGATTTTCAACTCATGTATCATCCAGGGAAGGCCAATGTAGTGGCAGATGCCTTGAGTAGAAAATCAGTACAAGTAGCCACCATGATGATGGAAGAGCAGAAACTGATCGAGCAATTCAGAGACTTAAACCTTGGGGTAGAGTTCCACGTAAATCACATTAGTTGTAGTAAGCTGGCTATAACTAATGACTTCCTTGGAATGATAAAGGACAAGCAGTTGGAGGACCCTAGTCTGAAGCGTACTGTGGAGTCACTAGGGACCGACCAGGCTAAAGGCTTTGTGATGGGCAATGATGGGATCTTGAGATTTGAGGGCAGGATTTGCATACCGGCAAATGAAGAGTTGAAGAAGATGGTCCTAGAGGAAGGTCACAAGAGTCGCCTTAGCCTACATCCAGGCATGACCAAGATGTACCATGACTTGAAGGAGTCATTTTGGTGGTCGGGCATGAAGAGAGACATCGCCCAGTATGTTGCTACCTGTTTGACGTGTCAGAAGGCAAAGGTAGAACATCAAAGGCCTGGCGGGTTGTTACAACCATTGGATATCCCTGAGTGGAAATGGGACAGCATTGCCATGGATTTTGTCACCCATTTACCCAGATCGGTAAAGGGCCATGATGCAGTCTGGGTCATCACTGATCGGCTGACGAAGAGTGCTCATTTTCTCCCAGTGAATATGAGGATGCCCATGGCCAAGTTGGCACAGTTGTACATCCAGGAAATAGTGAGGCTGCATGGAGTGCCTTCCAGCATTGTTTCAGATAGGGATCCCAGGTTCACCTCACGGTTTTGGCAGACCTTACAAGAGTGCTTGGGAACTAAGTTGAGGATGAGATCTGCATATCATCCCCAAACAGATGGTCAGTCAGAGAGAACGATCCAGTCCTTGGAAGATCTGCTGAGGACGTGTGTCTTGGATCAATTGGGGAATTGGGACGAGGTGTTGCCACTGGTGGAGTTTACCTATAATAACAGTTATCACGCTAGTATTGGGATGGCACCATATGAAGCCCTGTATGGGAGGAAATGCAGAACTCCCTTATGTTGGTACCAGGAGGGCGAAGCAGTCTTGGTTGGGCCAGAGTTGATTCAACAGACGACCGAGAAGGTGCAACAGATACAAAGCAGAATGAAGGCTTCTCAAAGTAGGCAGAAGTCATATGCAGACCAGAGGAGGAAGCCTTTGGAGTTTGCTGCTGGAGACCATGTGTTCATGAAAGTGACACCAACCAAGGGTGTAGGAAGGGCGATCAGACCAAAGAAGTTGTCCCCTAAGTTCGTGGGACCATATCAGATCTTAAGGAGGATTGGCCCAGTAGCTTATGAGATCGCCCTGCCTCCCCATTTAGCGAATCTGCACAATGTCTTTCACGTTTCACAGCTGAGGAAGTACATGGCAGACCCTAGTCATGTGCTGGAAGTGGACAACGTGCAGATCAGGGATGACTTGTCCTTTGAAGCGAAACCAGTCAGGATTGACGATCGTCAAAGTAAACAGCTCAGAGGCAAGACCATTAACATGGTGAAAGTGGTGTGGGATGAGCGATCGGGTGACTCAACTTGGGAGTTGGAAGAACCCATGAGAGAAGCCTATCCATATCTCTTTTCCTTGTAATTCAATTTTCGAGTACGAAAATTTTTCTTGTTGGGGAGAATGTAAGGACCTGTAAAATTGAATTGGAATAAAAAGAGTTATATTTTAAAAGAATTCTATGTATGTTTTATTTAAAATAAAAAGGGAGAAAAAGTTAAGTTTAGAAGGCTATGAGATCGCCGGTCGCCTGCTACACATGAGCGCCAGGTGGACGTCGCCAGGGCGCGAGGCATGCAGGCATCGCGCGCGCGGGCGCGAGCATGCGGCGCGGGGCGCGAGGCATGCGGGCATTGCCAGGTGCGGGCGCGAGGCATGTGGACGTGGCCAAGGCGCGAGAGGCATGCGGGCATCGCCAGGGCGCGATGCATGTGGACGTGGCCAGGGCGCGAGAGTTAAGAGGGCGTCGCCAAGGAAGACATCGGTCGTCTCCCAGAGGAAGACATCGGTCGTCTCCCAGAGGAAGACATCGGTCGTCTTCCAGGGCGAAGGAGACATCGGTCGTTCGCCAGGATGAGTCAGCAGTGGAAAGTTATCGCGCGACGTCGAGTTTCACACAGAGTAAAGTGGGACCCAGACTCCCAGCATGAAACGTCCTGCACACGCGCCACGTAGACAAAAAGGGTGGTTTAGAGTGGTGACATCAGAATGTTGGCATGCGCAGGAGACACTCGCGGTCGTACTGTTCAGAGCAGTGGTTGGCATGCACAAGCGACAACAGCGGTAGTACTGTTCAGAGCAGTGGTTGGCATGCACCAGAGACAACAGTGGTCGTACTGTTCAGGGTAGTGGTTCTCAGGCTTTCCTGCAGAAGGGGTGGCAGCAGCAGCATGCGTGGACAGGTAAGTTGGGATTCAAAAGCCACTGCGGGAAGGCAAAGAACGTTACAGACTCAAGAGTGTTAGAGTGAGTGCAAACTTCCTCCTTCCCTTCTTCCCTTCCTTGCGTTGAGACTCAGGCAACCTCCAGCATCAGTGCGACAAGCGACGTTGCCCTTAGAGCACCTAAGAGGTTCTCTGCAAGTTCTACAGACCAGGCGCTGAAAACAGAGCTAAGGCATCCTTCAGACTCGGTGGGTTTTGAGCTCGCGGTATTTTACGCAAGTCCAGGTAAGGGAAGCTAGACTTCTTTTTCAATACAAGCCATAGTTTAGCTATTCCTGAAGTGAGGGCGACGTGGTCGCTGGTTTTCGTTTTCATCTTCGTGAATGCTCTGTTTCTATGTGTTTGGGCGACGTGGTCGCCGGTTTTATATACAGACTTCGAAATATCTTGTTTTGAACCAGATCGCCGGTTTTGGCGTTATTTGCGAACTCTCTGTTTTTGATGTTGCTTTGAAACTGTTGAGATTTAAATGAGATATTCGAAAATAAGAACCTTGGATTGAGTTTTTGCTGTGATTGAAATCATTCCTTTAAGTGTTATGTGATGTGTTGAATGTGGTGAATGTGGGATCGAGGCATAGTATTTTCAGGAAAGAAAATACCGTGTAAGATCGTGTAGGATGTGCATTGATCGGTGATGTCTATAATGAGATTATCCTGACTCTCCTGAGATAATGGATTCATATAGATGAGGTTATTCAGGCGTTGAGAGTCGAAGGAGGTTCATATGTATGGGTGAGTCGTGTGAAACAGAACGAGCTCGGCCTGTCATATGGATTAACCCTGTCATACTGTGAGAATGGTGAACTTGAGATCGAGAATGTGTTGATGCGCATAGCTGTGGAAACATTACAACAGCTTTGTATGACAGGTGCAGAATCTCTGAGTCTAGTCAATGCACGAGTCTTCCGGAAGTAGTGTCAAGTGTCTTGTGTGCTGAGTCAGTGGTAGTCTGACGTGAGAAATGGAAAACATTGAATTGATAGACACTTGGTGCATTATGTGAATAGAACGACTCTTGAAAATATTGTGACACATGTGATTTCTTGATGGCTGTGTGATATGAATGAGAAAGTCATGGACTTTTGCGAATGTTTAAAAAAGCTGATCTACGTAGGTTGTCCAGTTTAAAATTTAAAGTTTAAAAATATCTAGCTTACCCTTTGTATTGTTCTCTGGCTGTTTTTCTCTTAAAACTGTGATGATCGTGTATTTTACACGGGAGCAGATGATTTTCCAGGAAGTAGAGCTCCTTAGTGAGTGGTCGCCGGAAGGAGATCTCCTGATTTCTGTTCTGGTAGCAGATCGGCTGTTTTGGGTCCTCTGATAGGAGATCGGCCTCGTCCGATAGGAGATCGGTCTCTTCCGATAGGAGATCGCCTGCTTTGTTTTTTTTTCTGTATTTTGTTTATGTTTCTGGAAAATTTGACCGGATTTGTATTAAACTCCCTGTGAGGAGAAACTACATTTCATATATATAATATTTTGTTCACTTCAATCTATTTGTTACCTTTATTTTCATTATATACATTTGTATAGTATTTTGGCGGGATGTTACAAAGAGAGATGGCACGTAGACCTCCTACCCCTCCCCAACCTTCTTCGGAAATGAGCCAGATTGCCAAGGCTATTGAGATGATGGCAACTGTCATCCAACAACAGAATGCAGCGATGGCTCAGAACCATCAAGCTACAATGCACCACTGGGAAACTGCTCGGTCGGCTGAAACAAATTCCCACGTCGGTCAGCCTCAGGAACAGATGGGACTGACCGAGTTCATGAGGCACAACCCACCCAAGTTCAGTGGGAATGCTACCCTTGATCAGGCAGATCAGTGGGTCAGAGAGTTGGAGAAAATCTTTAGGGCGACCTCCTGCCCTGAAGAGAAGAAATTATTGTTCGCCACCTATCTGCTATCTGGAGAAGCCGAGTTCTGGTGGATGGGAGCTCAGCAGATGATGGAGGCCCGAGAGGATGTGTTGGATTGGGAGAGCTTCAGGGTGAGGTTCCTGGAGAAATACTTCCCAGACAGCGCAAGGTTTGCGAGGGAAGCTGAGTTCCTAAAGTTGGAGCAGGGGGATATGTCTGTGAACGCTTATGCTGCTCGGTTTGAGTACCTCTCCCGATTCTACACCCAGGCGACCTCTGAGGCTTGGAGGTGTAGGAAGTTCGAAGAGCGACTGAAGCATGGGCTGAAGAGGACCATAGCCCCGATGTGCATCAGGGAATTTCACGCCTTAGTAGAGAAGGCGAAGATGGTGGAGACCCTGGAAAAGGGTGATTCTCGGGTGATCAGGTCACACCCAGGGGGTTCTTCCAGTGGGAAGGCTAAGGTGCAGCACCCACAAAGCAAGCCCTATGCGAGACCTCCACCACATCGGGCGGGAACAACGTCATCCCAGTTTCAGCAGCAACAACCTTGGAAACCCAAGTGTTTCCATTGTGGTGGACCACACACGCCTAATGTGTGCCCCAAGAAGGCTTCAGAGAGAAGGTGTTTTGCCTGCCAAAGGACGGGACACGTTGCTAGAGAGTGCCCTAACAGGAATGGGGCGACTCAACCCAGTGGTTCTCAGCAGTTGAGAAACGAAGGCAGCAGACCTCAGGCAACAGGGAGAGTGTTTGCCATGTCAGGAGCAGAAGCGTCTTAGTCAGGTAACCTCGTGCAAGGTGTTTGTTTTATTGCTGGTAGAGGTGTAAAAGCCTTGTTTGATTCTGGAGCGACACACTCCTTTGTGTCAAGCCTGTGTGTAGCCGAGTTGGGCCTTCTAGTGAAGGAGTTACCTTTCGAACTGTTGGTCTCTACACCTGCGTCAGGACAGGTGTTGACCTCTACAGTTTGCCCCGAATGTCCAGTGATAGTAGAGGGACGCAGATTCAAAGTGAACTTGATCTGCCTACCTCTTCAGGACCTGGATGTTATCCTGGGAATGGATTGGCTAGCTGCCAATCACGTTCTCATAGACTGCGGTAGTCAGAAGATAACGTTTCCAGACCTCCAAGAGTCAGATGTGATATCTGCTCAGCAAGGGCGGTCGGAGTTGGAAGAAGGGGCGAGGTGCTTCGTGATTCTAGCTCGGTTGGAAGTGAAGAATGAAGGGGACGTAAGCAAAATACATGTGGTGAAAGAATTCATGGATGTATTTCCAGAAGAAGTACCTGGATTACCCCCTAAGAGAGAAGTGGAATTCTCTATTGATTTGGTACCTGGAGCTGGACCAGTGTCAATGGCACCTTACAGGATGGCACCAGCCGAGTTGGTAGAATTAAAGAAGCAAGTGGAAGAGTTGTTGGAGAAACAATTCATCAGACTCAGTGTATCTCCATGGGGGGCTCCAGTGCTCCTAGTTAAGAAAAAGGATGGAGGGTCTCGGCTGTGTATAGATTACAGGCAGTTGAACAAGTTGACCATCAAGAACAAGTACCCCCTACCTAGAATTGACGAATTGATGGATCAAATACATGGGGCCTCGGTGTTCTCAAAGATTGATCTGAGATCGTGGTACCACCAAATTTTGGTAAAAGCTGAAGATGTTCAAAAGACAGCATTTAGGTCTCGTTATGGGCACTATGAGTATGTGGTGATGCCGTTTGGAGTCACAAATGCTCCAGCTCTGTTCATGGACTACATGAATAGGATTTTTCGCCCTTTCTTGGATAAGTTTGTGGTAGTCTTCATAGACGACATACTCATTTATTCAAGGACCGAGGAAGAACATGAAGAACATCTGAGGACAGTGTTGGAGATTCTAAGGGAGAAGCAACTCTATGCCAAGTTCTCTAAGTGTGACTTCTGGCTGAAGGAAGTCAACTTCTTAGGACACGTGATATCTGCCCAGGGGATCTCGGTAGATCCAGCCAAAGTGGAGGCAGTGCTTCAGTGGGAACGTCCTAAGACAGTTACGGAGATAAGGAGCTTTGTGGGTTTAGCTGGCTACTATCGGAGGTTTATTGAGGACTTTTCCAAGGTAGTGGCTCCTTTAACACAGTTGACCCACAGGGATCAACCTTTTGCTTGGACCGACCGATGTGAGCAGAGCTTCATGGAACTAAAGGAAAGGTTGACTAGTGCTCCAGTGCTGGTGATCCCAGAGGTAGGAAGACCTTTTGATGTCTACTGTGATGCTTCACATCAGGGTTTGGGATGTGTTTTGATGCAAGAGAAAAGAGTGGTTGCATATGCTTCAAGGCTACTCAAGGTTCATGAGAGAAACTATCCTACTCATGATTTGGAGTTGGCGGCGGTGGAGTTTGCCTTGAAGATTTGGAGGCACTATTTATATGGAGCTCGGTTCCAGGTGTTCAGTGACCATAAGAGCCTGAAATACCTGTTCGATCAGAAGGAACTAAACATGAGACAAAGAAGGTGGATGGAGTTTCTAAAGGACTACGATTTTCAACTCATGTATCATCCAGGGAAGGCCAATGTAGTGGCAGATGCTTTGAGTAGAAAATCAATTCAAGTAGCCACCATGATGATGGAAAAGCAGAAACTGATCGAGCAATTCAGAGACTTAAACCTTGGGGTAGAATTTCATGTGAATCACATTAGTTGTAGTAAGCTGGCTATAACTAATGACTTCCTTGGAGTGATAAAGGATAAGCAGTTGGAGGACCCTAGTCTGAAGCGTACTATGGAGTCACTAGGGACCGACCAGGCTAGAGACTTTGTGATGGGCGATGATGGGATCTTGAGATTTAATGGCAGAATTTGCATACCTGCAAATGAAGAGTTGAAGAAGATGATCCTAGAGGAAGGTCACCAGAGTCGCCTTAGCCTACATCCCGGCATGAACAAGATGTACCATGACTTGAAGGAGTCATTTTGGTGGTCGGGCATGAAGAGAGACATCGCCCAGTATGTTACTACCTGCTTGACGTGTCAGAAGGCAAAGGTAGAGCATCAAAGATCTGGCGGGTTGTTACAGCAACTGGATATCCCTGAGTGGAAATGGGACAGCATCGCCATGGATTTTGTTACCCATTTACCCAGATCGGTAAAGGGTCATGATGCAATCTGGGTCATCATTGATCGGCTGACGAAGAGTGCCCACTTTCTTCCAGTGAATATGAGGATGCCTATGGCCAAGTTGGCACAGTTGTACATCAAAGAAATAGTGAGGTTGCATGGAGTGCCTTCCAGCATTGTTTCAGATAGAGATCCCAGATTCACTTCACGGTTTTGGAAGACTTTACAAGATTGCTTGGGAACTAATTTGAGAATGAGCTCGGCATATCATCCTCAAACAGATGGACAATCAGAGAGAACGATCTAGTCCTTGGAAGATCTGCTGAGGACGTGTGTCTTGGATCAATTGGGAAGTTGGGATGAGGTGTTGCCGCTGGTGGAGTTTACCTATAATAACAGTTATCACGCCAGCATAGGGATAGCGCCATACGAAGCCTTGTATGGAAGGAAATGCAGAACTCCTTTGTGCTGGTACCAGGAGGGCGAAACAGTATTGGTTGGACCAGAGTTGATTCAGCATACGACCGAGAAGGTGAAACAAATACAAGGCAGAATGAGAGCTTCTCAAAGTAGGCAGAAATCCTATGCAGATCAGAGGAGAAAACCTTTGGAGTTTGCTGCTGGAGACCATGTGTTCATGAGAGTGACACCAACCAAGGGTGTAGGACGGGCGATCAGATCAAAGAAGTTGTCCCCTAAGTTCGTGGGACCATATCAGATCTTAAGGAGGATTGGTCCAGTGGCTTATGAGATCGCCCTACCTCCCCATTTAGCGAATCTGCACAATGTCTTTCACGTATCACAGCTGAGGAAGTACATGGCAGACCCTAGTCATGTGCTGGAAGTGGACGATGTGCAGATCAGGGATGACTTGTCCTTTGAAGCGAAACCAGTCAGGATTGACGATCGGCAAAGTAAACAGCTCAGAGGCAAGACCATCAGCATGGTGAAAGTGGTGTGGGATGAGAGATCGGGTGATTCAACTTGGGAGTTAGAAGAACCCATGAGAGAAGCCTATCCATACCTCTTTTCCTTGTAATTCAATTTTTGAGGACGAAAATTTTTCTTGTTGGGGAGAATGTAAGGACCTGTAAAATTAAATTGGAATAAAAGAGATATATTTTAAATGAATTCTAAGTATGTTTTTATTTAAAATAAAAAAAGGAAGGAAAGTGTAGTTTAGAAGACTATGAGATCGCCTGGTTAGTACATGATCGCCTGTCGCCTAGGTTACACGTGATCGCCAGTCGCCTATGGTGCACATGATCGCCGAAAGTGCACTCAGTATGTGGTCAGGATACTGGATCAACCAGAGTGGGTTCCACAAAACCACACGTATCAAGGTGTGGGTTAAGCCTTAGATACGCTGTGCATGCGAAGCTCTATGCTTGAGCATAAGAAATCGTCCTTAGTGTTGCATGCATGGGCACACGAGGAGTAGTGCTGACCTACTCTTGGAAATGTGAAGCTACCGACGTCACCAAGTCATGTGGAGATGATACCTTAGACGTAACATAGTGGGATGAAGAACCTTTAGCAAGGCGTGGCGATGTGTCGTCGGGCATCGCCGGGCGCGAGGCATGCGGGCATCGCCGGGCGCGAGGCATGCGGGCATCGCCAGGGCGCGAGACTTGCGGGCATCGCCAGGGCGAGACATCGGTCGTCTCCCAGGGAGAGACATCGGTCGTCCGCCAGGATGAGGCATCGGTGGTTAGTCATCGCGCGATGTCGAGTTTCACACAGATAAGGTGGGACCCAGGCTCTCAGCATCAGACGTACTGCACGCGCGACACGTAGACAAAAAGGGTGGTTCAGAATAGTGACATCAGAGTGTTGGCCTGCGCAGAGGCACGCGTAGTCGTACTGTTCAGGGAAGCGTACACGCAAACTTCCCTGCAGAGTGGGTGGTGGCAGCGGCTTTTGTGGACAAGTTGGTTTAAGATTCAAAAACCCACTTCTGAGAGGCAAAGGACGTTGCAGTGGTTCAAGAGTGAAAGAGTGAGTTTACCTTCATCCTTCTCTTTTCTCTCCTTCGCGCTGCGATTCAGGCATCCTCGAGCACCAGTACAACAAGCGACGACTGCCCGTAGAGCACCTGGGAGGTTCTCTGCAAGTTCTACAAACCAGACGCTAAAACAGAGCTAAGGCATCTTTAAACTTCGGTGGGTTTTGGAGCTCTTGGTGTTTTGCGCAAGTCCAGGTAAGGGAAGCTAGCCTTATTTCCAACGAAAACCTTATATTAGATGATTGAGATGATGGGGCGACGTGGTCGCCGGTTTTCAACTATTATTGTATAATCCCCTGTTTTTGGACGAGATCGCCGGTTTCGGCATTGTTTTTTCGAACTCCCCTATTTTTGGTGTTGTTTGAAACTGTTTGAGATTTAAATGTGATATTCGAAAATCTGAACCTTGGAATGAGTTTTGCTGTGATTGGAATCATTCATTTAAGTGTTATATGATGTGTTGAATGTTGTGAATGTGGGATCAAGGCATAGTATTTTCAGGAAAGAAAATACCG
The DNA here is from genome assembly GCA_013389735.1 of Phaseolus lunatus. NCBI lineage: Eukaryota > Viridiplantae > Streptophyta > Magnoliopsida > Fabales > Fabaceae > Phaseolus > Phaseolus lunatus. The sequence goes on along the minus strand of CM023866.1, from coordinate 29,441,362 downwards.
TGTAAGATCGTGTAGGATGTGCATTGATCGGTGATTTCTATAATGAGATATCCTGACTCTCCTGAGATAATGAAATCATATAGATGAAGTTATTCAGGCGTTGAGAGTCGATAGAGGTTCATACGTATGGGTAAGTGTTTGAAAGATAACTACTTGACCTGTTGTGTGGATTCACCCTATCATACTGTGAGAGTGATGAGATTGAGATCGAGATTATGTTGATGCGCATAGCTGTGGAAACTTTACAGCAGTGTAGTATGACAGGTGCAGATCTCTGAGTCTAGTCAATGCACGAGTCTTCCGGAAGTAGTGTCAAGTGTCTTGTGTGATGAGTCAGTGGAAGTCTGACGTGAGAAATGAGAAACATTGAAATTGATAGACACTTGATGAATTATGTGAATAGAACGACTCTTGAGGAAATTGTGAAATGTGTGATTACTTGATGGTCATGTGAAGGGAATGAGAAAATTGATAGTTTTTACGTGGGTGTCTTCAATTTATTTTATCTTGATTTTAAAGTTTCATATCTCAACTCTCTTTCAAATATCTAGCTTACCCTGTGTTTTTGGTGTTGTGTTTGGCTTTTTCTTAAACCTGTGATGATCGTGTATAATTTACACGGGAGCAGATGATGTTGCAGGAAGTAGAGCTCCTCAGTTAGTGATTGCCGGAAGGAGATCGCCTGTTTCTATTTCTGTTAGGCGATCACCCTTTTTCTGTTTTCTGATAGGAGATCGCCGTTTTCTGATAGGAGATCGCCTTTTGCTGTTAGGAAATCGCCTGTATTTCTATTTTACTGTATTTTGTTTACGTTTTGGAAAACTGACCGATTATGTATTAAACTCCCTGTGAGGAGAAGCTTCATTACATATATATAATTATGTTCACTTCGATATATTTGTTCCACCTTTATTTTATTACATAAATATGAAAAGGAATTTGGCGGGATGTTACAAAACACATTATAGATAGGTACGAAAATTTCATTTAACATTTATTATTACTTATACATTATATAATGTTATGTATTTTAACATGAAATCTTATTATTTTAGTGCTTACTCTAGATATAACATATTGAGTGGGAGGGGAAGTGCAAATGCACAAAAAATCACTTGGATGTACCTTAAGGTATTTAAAGTATATTTTTTCACTCAATTTAATATGTCTCACTCATTCATTTCATAAATTTATTTTCACATGCAGTCCAACAAGCAATTCGAAAGTTATGAGTGCGGTTATTATGTTATGCCGTGGACGTCGACCATTGTGCAAGCCGCAATTGATATCAGGTAATATCTCAATACAAAAAACACTTTAAAATTATGGATTTATTATTCAAGCACTAATTCAAAAAATTTCAAATGTCTTATAGTTTTTCAACGACCAACAACCGCTAGGTTCGGAAGCATTGGAGTATGTGAGAACAACATGGTCAAAGTATATTGTAACCATGTATAACAACTTAGGGTAAATAAACTATTAGAATAGCATAGAAATTTTTCATATATTAGAAAAACTTTTTGTAGAATGTTATAATTTGTTGTATGTGTTTTTTATATTTGAATTATGATTGTAAATGTTTTGATTTTCTGGAATTTCTGGAATTGGAAATTTTCTACAGGTTTGAGATTTTTTCGAAATCAATTTTTTTTTTCAAAATATATAAATAATGACGGTTCCTCGTGGAACCATCTTTAAAAGGCATAGAAACAACAACGGTTCCCATGGGAACCGTCTTTAAAACTTTCTTGATATTTTAATTTTTTTGATTTGTCATTTTACTTTCAAAGACGTTAAAAGTAACCGTCGTTATAACATACTTATAACGACGGTTCCCCTACCGTCGTTAAAAGCCTATACTTTTTATCAACACCCACAATAATGACGGTGGGAGAACCGTCTTTAAATGTCCATTTTAACCGTCATGAATTAACCTCTTTGTACTAGTGTTTGGTGTTCTACTTTATGCTTAATTCTTCTTCTGGCGAGGTCTGTCTGATATTTGGAGGGGCCTTGACTTGATTGCTAAGATGACTGCTCACAGTGTGAATTATCTTTTGAGCCCTTGGTCATCTTAGCTACTTGGTTTATATCATGTGGTATTTGAATCCTGATCTAGTCCTGGCACCTTTGAACATGTAAAGAAAAGTTTCTCTACCATCAGTAGTAGAGTCCTAATCTTCTTGAATCCTCTTTGCCATGGACCTAGTTGTTGGTCCTGAACTTTGGCTTGAGCTTGGGCCTCTTCCATCACTAGGGCTAGCTTCCTAACCTAATGGACTTTGCACAAGCCCAATTTGATAAGTACACCCCACTTTTATGCTATATGGACCCTATTCTATTGAAATTAAAAACAAAGAGACTAGCTGGTGCTCAGTTCCTATGGCTTGGGCTCTGCTCCTGGTGATCCTCTGAGGAAGGATGGGCTCTGAGGCACTGGCTAGTGGTTGGTCCTGACCTAGCCCTGGATCCTGTGTCATACTCCGGGTCATCCTTCTGGAAGGTTAGGCTTGGTCAAGGAATGCTTTATCTGTCAAGTCTTCATCATCTTCTAAAGTGAACCTTCACAATTACTTAACCACTTGGTTAAGTTCGTGTCCATTAGGGATCTTCTTAGGGTTCTCACCATAATTGCTAATCCTAACAATCATAAACAAAAGTGAAACCATTAAAATGTGTCAATCTAAAATCAACTCACATTATTAATCAAAGCAGAAGTTACCATATTCAATGTCTGATGTGAAGAAAATGATGAACAATACATTATGGTGAATGAAATTATTGAAGAAAAGATCACATTATTAAATTATCAACGTTCATATTGGTACCAAATATAAGGAAAAATTCAAACTACATTTAAAGTCCAAGATGCAGAGGAATTAATCAGAGAAAGAGTTTCTATACCTAGCATCTAACAGTGATGTGAACAAAGGGAAGAATTAAAGCCTCAACGATCATAATCTAAAGACTATATAAAGACCTTGAAGGTGAAGAAGACAACACAAAATTACACGAGACAAGATACAAAGTTTATATAGCACATTCATAGTCATAGTGTGTATAGTCTTTCTGTGAGGGAATTTGTATATCTGCTATTTAAAGCATTCATTAATTGGGGAGTGAGCCTTGTATTGTAAATCCTTCACTGTGTCCCTATGAGCTTTCATTGTTTGCTCTCTTGTCGAGAATGTTTCTCACTTGTTGAGAGATCTTAGTCTCATGGGGAGATTAAGATTGGCTACTTGGAGAGGTCTTTAATACTTTGCCTAGAAAGGTAGAGAATACTTGTGTACCTGGAGGGGTAGAGAATACTTGTGTACCTAGAGAGCTAGAGAATACTTATATACCTGGAGAGGTGGAGAATATTTGTTACTTGGAAAGGAGAATAATACTCAAGGCTTTTTAGTGGGGAGCTTAAGGAGACTGGAGGTAGCCCTAGTGTTTGGGGTGAACCAGTATAAATCTATGTGCATACTTTTCTCTATCCCTCATCTTTTATAATCTGTGTTTTATATTTGAGTTGATCAAAAGTGAATTGAATTCAGGCTCTGTAAGGACCTAGAAACTTTAATTGGAATAAAAGTGTTATATTTAAATAATTTCAGAAGATGTTATTATTTAAAATACAAAGAGCTGGTAATAGAAGTTTCGTAGTAGTCGGACCTCGGACGTCGCCCAAGGTCTGGGGTCAGTTGGTAGAGGTCGGTCGGCTGACCATTGTATTAACCAAGTAGTCAGGTGCGATGACTTTATTGTGAGGTAATCACGTGGGTGTGCTCAAGGAAGACATGTGGATCAAGAAGAGTAAAGGAAGAAAAGTGTAGCTTAGAAGTCGACGAGATCGTCGTTGTTGAAGACGAAGGCAATCTCCGACTTCTCTGGCACATAATCGCCTGTCGCCTAGAGTACACATGATCGCCAATTGCCTATGGTGTACATGATCACCGAAAGTGCACTTAGTATGTGGTCAAGATGCTGGATCAACCATAGTGGGTTCCAAAAACCACGCGTATCAAGGTGTGGGTTAAGCCTTAGATACGCTGTGCATGCGAAGCTCTATGCTTGAGCATAAGAAATCGTCCTTAGTGCTGCATGCATGGGCACACGAGGAGTAGTGCTGATCTATTCTTGGAAATGTGAAGCTACCAACGTCACCAAGCCATGTGGAGGTGATACCTTGGACGTAACATAGTGGGATGAAGAACCTTCAGCAAGGCGTGGCGATGTGTCATCAGTCATCGCCAGGGCGAGAGACATGCGGGCATCGTCAGGGCGAGAGACATGCGTGCATCGCCAGGGCGAGAGACATGCGGGCATTGCCAGGGCGAGAGACACGCGGGGATCGCCAGGGCGAGAGACAGACGGTCATCGCCAGGATGAGGGACGCATCGGTCATCTTTCAGGGAGAGACATCGGTCGACTTCCAGGGAGAGACATCGGTCGTCTTCCAGGGAGAGACATCGGTCGTCTTCCAGGGAGAGACATCGGTCGTCTTCCAGGGAGAGACATCGGTCGTCCGCCAGGATGAGACATCGGTGGATAGTCATCGCGCGAGCAGTCATCGGTGGAAGGTTATCGCGCGATGTCGTGTTTCACACAGATAAGGTGGGACCCAGGCTCCCAGCATGAGACGTCTTGCATGCGCGACACGTAGACAAAAAGGGTGTTTCTGAATAGTTAGCATCAGAGAGTTGGTATGCGCAGAAACCCACGTGGTCATACTGTTCAAGGAAGTGTGCACGCAAGCTTTCCTGCAGAGTGGGTGGTGGCAGCGGCATTTCTGGGCAAGTTGGTTTAGATTCAAAACTCACTCCTGAGAGGCAGTGGACGTTGCTGTGGTTCGAGAGTGATTGAGAGAGTTAGCGTTGGTTCCCTGTTCCTTTCCTCTCCTTCTCCCTGCGTTCATACGTCCTAGCGAACCAGTTGAAGATCGGCGACTACCCTGGATTCCTGACGTTGTGCTCTGCAAGTTTTCTGCTCAAAGTGCTAAAACAGAGTTAAGGCATCCTTGAATCTCGTTGGGTTGGAGCTCTTAGTGAAGTTTACGCTAGTCCAGGTAAGGGAAGCTAGCATTTTCGTTTATAAAAACTTTAGGCGAGTAGGTTCTGAAGTGAGGGCGACGTGGTCGCCGGTTTCATATTCTTTTTCACGATGCTCTGTTTTTATGTGTGGGGCGACGTGATCGCCGGTTATAATGTTGTTTTCGAAATCCCATGTTTTAGTGTCACTTTGAACTTGTTTGAGATTGATATGTGAAATGCATGTGATATTGGAAAATCTGAACCTTGGTACGATTATTGCTGTGGTTGGAATCGTTCATTTAAGTGTTGTATGGTGCATTGGGTGAATTGATGATATCTAGCTGTCCTGTGTGGACTTCACGAGCTGTCCTGTGTGGACTTCACTAGCTGTCCTGTATGGACTTCACGAGCTGTCCTGTGTGGACTTCACTAGCTGTCCTGTGTGGACTTCACGAGCTGTCCTGTGTGGACTTCACTAGCTGTCCTGTGTGGACTTCACGAGCTGTCCTGTGTGGACTTCACTAGCTGTCCTGTGTGGACTTCACGAGTGGTCCTGTGTGGACTTCACTAGCTGTCCTGTGTGGACTTCACGAGTGGTCCTGTGTGGACTTCTCTAGATTTCCTGTGTGGACTGTACAGTGGTGTGGTATGTGTCTATGTGTGGTGAGTCAGTGGAAGTCTGACGTGAGAAAGAGAATTATTGAAATTTGGTAGACACTTGATGGTTTATGTGAAACAAATAACACTTGATGAAATTTTGAAGTGTGTGAAATGAATGGGAAAATTGATGGATTTTACGTGGGTGTTTTAAATCTGTCTTATATTGATTTTAAAGTTTCGTACTTCAAGTTTTAGAATAGCTAGCTTACCCTGTGTTTTGTTCTATGGCTGTTTTTCTTAAAACTGTGATGATCGTGTATTTTACACGGGAGCAGATGATGTTGCAGGTAGTCGAGCTCCTCAGTGAGCAGTTGGAGGAAGAGATCGCCTGTTTTCTTTTTATGCTGTATTTTGGTTCTATTTCGAAACAGTTGATGGAATGTATTAAAACCCCCATAAGAGGGACGTTTCTTCTTAAGATACAATGTATGGGATGATGTATTTTCAATATATTTACATATGTTGATTTTTTTATAAATTAATGTCTACGCTTATTTTATTATATAAATATGAAAAGACTTTGAGGAGCGTTACATTTAATGGTATCAGAGCAGTTCGTCCTTAGGATGACCTGCGGGCAGTGGATCCATTGTGTTTCTCCTGCTCACAAAATTTTATTGGAGTTTTAAATAAAAGCTATAGTGAAAGGTTTTGAAGGTTTTCTTATTGAAGTTTTGTGTGTGCTGTAGTGAATACATGCTCTAACTGAAAATTTTTGTATTAAGAATGAAAGGATCTTGATAAAGTAGTGAGGGTGCACACTCATAACTGGATCAAGATGATTCTCAATCTTAGTTCTGAAAGTTTGATGTTTAGCATACATTGGATTCTGGTGTGAATTATTTCACTTTGTTGAGTGTCTTTGTAATTGATTGAAAGTGGTTGTTTGGACTGATGGTTTTATACCAGTGGCTGTTTTGGTGTTATGCTTGCTGCTGTAAGTATCATGATCGGCTGATAAACTCAAAATTCTTGATGAATTTGAGGTGCTGGCCTTTGTAAGACCTAGATGTGGTCTTCTAAATGAATTGATTCCTTATCAAGTTCATTTTATAGGAATATGATTAGAGAATAATAGTTTCCTAATCTTACACAGAAGATGGCACGTAGACCTCCTACCCCTCCCCAACCTTCTTCGGAAATGAGCCAGATTGCCAAGGCTATTGAGATGATGGCAACTACCATCCAAGAACAGAATGCAGCAATGGCTCAGAATCATCAAGCTGCAATGCACCATTGGGAAACTGCTCGGTCGGCTGAAACAAATTCCCACGTCGGTCAGCCTCAGGAAAAGATGGGACTGACCGAGTTCATGAGGCACAACCCACCCAAGTTAAGTGGGAATGCTACCCCTGATCAAGCAGATCAGTGGGTCAGGGAGTTGGAGAAAATCTTTAGGGCGACCTCCTGCTCTGAAGAGAAGAAATTGGTATTCGCCACCTATCTGCTATCTAGAGAAGCTGAGTTCTAGTGGATGGGAGCTCAGCAGATGATGGAAGATAGAGCTGATATTTTAGACTGGGAGAGCTTCAGGGTGAGATTTCTGGAGAAATACTTCCCAGATAGTGCAAGGTTTGCGAAGGAAGCAGAATTCCTCAGATTGGAGCAAGGGGAGATGTCAGTGAATGCTTATGCTGCTCGGTTTGAGTACCTCGCCCGATTCTATACCCAAGCTACCTCTGAGGCTTGGAGGTGTAGGAAATTTGAAGAAGGACTGAAGCATGAGCTGAAGAGGACCATAGCACCTATGTGCATAAGAGAATTTCACGCCTTAGTGGAGAAGGCGATGATGGTGGAGACACTGGAGAAGAGTGACTCTCGGGTGATCAGGTCACACCCAGGGGGTTCTTCCAGTGGGAAGGCCAAGGTGCAGCAACAGCAGAATAAGCCTTATGCAAGACCTCCACAGCATAGGGCAGAAGCAGCATCGCCCCAGTTTCAGCAGCAACAGCCCTGGAAACTCAGATGTTTCCATTGTGGTAGACCACACGCATCCAATGTGTGCCCCAAGAGAAATTCAGAGAGAAGATGCTACATCTGCCGAAAAACGGGACACCTTGCTAGAGAGTGTCCTAACGGGTATAGGGTGACTCAACCCAGTGGTTCCCAGCAGTTGAGGAACGAAGGCAGTAGACCTCAGGTAGCAGGGAGAGTGTTTGCCATGTCTGGAGCGGAGGCATCTTAGTCAGGTAACCTAGTACAAGGTGCTTGTTTATAGCTGGTAGATACGTTAGAGTTTTGTTTGATTCTGGAGCGACACACTCTTTTGTGTCAAATCGGTGTGCAACCGAACTGGGCCTTCTAGTGAAGGAGCTGCCGTTTGAACGGTTGGTCTCTACACCTGCATCAGGACAGGTTTTGACCTCCCCAGTTTTCTCTGAATGTCCAGTGATAGTAGAGGGACACAGGTTCAAAGTGAATTTGATCTGTCTACCTCTTCAGGATCTGGATGTTATCCTGGGAATGGATTGGCTATCTGCCAATCACATTCTCATAGATTGCAGTAGGCAGAAAGTGGTGTTTTCAGATCTCCAAGAGTCAGATATGATATCTGCTCAGCGTGTATGGTCGGAGTTGAAAGAAGGGGCGACGTGCCTTGTGATCCTAGCTCAAGGGGGAGTAAAGAATGATGAAGATATGGGCTGTATACATGTGGTGAAGGATTTCATGGATGTATTTCTAGAAGAAATACCTGGACTACCTCCTAAGAGAGAGATGGAATTCTCTATTGTTTTGGTACCTGGAGCTGGACTAGTGTCAATGGCTCCAGCTGAGTTGATGGAATTAAAGAAGCAAGTGTAAGTTATGGAGAGTAAATAAGCAGTATGTTGAGGGTTTAAAGACTTAAGCATGTGTATCCATGGGAAGTACCAGAGTTAAGTTCCAAGAATGAAAGAATGAATTTTCTTTTATTTGAAGCTTGGAAGATGTTTATGTCGATGAAACGGCATGAGATGACTCTAGCTTAACCACAAGCTTAAAAGGAAAGATGAGATATTGTATTTATGTCTAAAGTTCAATTAGACAGAGAAATTTGCTGAAAAATACTAGGTAGAGAAGTTACTGGGATAAGAGAGAAAGCTTCAAGCAGAATGGATGCTGTTTTGTTAATCGTGATTTGAAAGATGAGTATGGAAATGGTGGGTAGAGATTAAAGGCTCCTGATGCCGTAAGTCTCCTGAACTTGGCAAATGAGGATGCAGTTCTGCCTGTGAATGTAGAAGGGAAGGAGGTAACGGCTATGGATAAGAATAAGGGTAAGCCGTGTTATGATGATGTTGAGTTCTTCTAGCGATGTTAGTAAATTGCAGAAAGTTGGATGGGGAAGCAGAACTTTCCGTGCCTTGTGTTTCTAATGGGATGGGATTTGCAGCTAATCCTTTAAATGGGCAGTTGTGGTGGTCAGCGTTTCGTTTCTGATCCTAGAAACAATGCTGCATCGTCAGCTGTAGCAACAAGTCCTCACCCTGAACACAGTGAGGGATTTATGATCTGTGTGTTGAATACTGAGCACCCTGAGATCCCATGCAATGCTAATATGGATGTATCCATTGGAATTCCTGAGTTAGCAGCTCTGAAATCCCAACCATCTGCTAAAGGGGTGGGTTTTTCCTGATCTGCTATTAGTAATCAAAGAAGAAATGAACCAGAGGGGTGCCTGAAGAAAGAAACCATGCTCCCTCAAGCTTTTGCTGCTTCACCATCGGTTTGACAAGAAACGGTGCCTAATGTGAAGTCAAGCTACAAACCGGTTGTTTCTGAACTGAAAAAAAAATGAAAATCCTGGAAGAAACTCCATCTCTGTAGTTTCTAGACAGAATAATAATGTTGATGTCAACCCAAGTCATTGCAGATCAGTTCATGCCAATGAAGGACATCTAAAACAAGAGGAATTAGAAGTTTTAAGGATCAAGTATTTGAGAAAGGTTTTCTGGTCTGCAAGTCTCTACTTCAACCAATGAAATGACAGATCAGAGGATTCAACTTGGGAGTTAGAAGAAACCATGACACAAGCCTATCCCTACCTCTTTTCCTTGTAATTCAATTTTCGAGGACAAAAATTTTTCTTGTTGGGGAGAATGTAAGGACCTAGAAACTTTAATTGGAATAAAATTGTTATATTTAAATAATTTCAGAAGATGTTACTATTTAAAATACAAAGAGCTGGTAATAGAAGTTTCGTAGTAGTCGGACCTCGGATGTCGCCCAAGGTCTGGGGTCAGCTGGTAGAGGTCGGTCGGCTGACCATTGTATTAACCAAGTAGTCAGGTGCGATGACTTTATCGTGAGGTAATCACGTGGGTGTGCTCGAGGAAGACATGTGGATCAAGAAGAGTAAAGGAAGAAAAGTGTAGCTTAGAAGTCGACGAGATCGCCGTTGTTGAAGACGGAGGCGATCTCCGACTTCTCTGGCACATAATCACCTGTCGCCTAGAGTACACATGATCGCCAATTGCCTATGGTGTACATGATCGCCGAAAGTGCACTTAGTATGTGGTCAAGATGCTGGATCAACCATAGTGGGTTCCAAAAACCACGCGTATCAAGGTGTGGGTTAAGCCTTAGATACGCTGTGCATGCGAAGCTCTATGCTTGAGCATAAGAAATCGTCCTTAGTGCTGCATGCATGGGCGCACGATGAGTAGTGCTGATCTATTCTTGGAAATGTGAAGCTACCGACGTCACCAAGCCATGTGGAGGTGATACCTTGGACGTAACATAGTGGGATGAAGAACCTTCAGCAAGGCGTGGCGATGTGTCATCAGTCATCGCCAGGGCGAGAGACATGCGGGCATCGCCAGGGTGAGAGACATGCGTGCATCGCCAGGGCGAGAGACATGCAGGCATCGCCAGGGTGAGAGACATGCGGGCATTGCCAGGGCGAGAGACACGCGGGGATCGCCAGGGCGAGAGACAGACGGTCATCGCCAGGATGAGGGACGCATCGGTCGTCTTCCAGGGAGAGACATCGGTCGTCTTCTAGGGAGAGACATCGGTCGTCTTCCAGAGAGAGACATCGGTCATCTTCCAGGGAGAGACATCGGTCGTCTTCCAGGGAGAGACATCGGTCGTCCGCCAGGATGAGACATCAGTGGATAGTCATCGCGCGAGCAGTCATCGGTGGAAGGTTATTGCGCGATGTCGTGTTTCACACAGATAAGGTGGGACCCAGGCTCCCAGCATGAGACGTCTTGCATGCGCGACACGTAGACAAAAAGGGTGTTTTTGAATAGTTAGCATTAGAGAGTTGGTATGCGCAGAAACCCACGTGGTCATACTGTTCAAGGAAGTGTGCACGCAAGCTTTCCTGCAGAGTGGGTGGTGGCAGCGGCATTTCTGGGCAAGTTGGTTTAGATTCAAAACTCACTCCTGAGAGGCAGTGGACATTGCTGTGGTTCGAGAGTGATTGAGAGAGTTAGCGTTGGTTCCCTGTTCCTTTCCTCTCCTTCTCCCTGCGTTCATACGTCCTAGTGAACCAGTTGAAGATCGGCGACTACCCTGGATTCCTGACGTTGTGCTCTGCAAGTTTTCTGCTCAAAGCGCTAAAACAGAGTTAAGGCATCCTTGAATCTCGTTGGGTTGGAGCTCTTAGTGAAGTTTACGCTAGTCCAGGTAAGGGAAGCTAGCATTTTCGTTTATAAAAACTTTAGGCGAGTAGGTTCTGAAGTGAGGGCGACGTGGTCGCCGGTTTCATATTCTTTTTCACGATGCTCTGTTTTTATGTGTGGGGCAACGTGATCGCCGGTTATAATGTTATTTTCGAAATCCCCTGTTTTAGTGTCGCTTTGAACTTGTTTGAGATTGATATGTGAAATGCATGTGATATTGGAAAATCTGAACCTTTGTACGATTATTGCTGTGGTTGGAATCGTTCATTTAAGTGTTGTATGGTGCATTGGGTGAATTGATGATATCTAGCTGTCCTGTGTGGACTTCACGAGCTGTCCTGTGTGGACTTCAGTAGTTGTCGTGTGTGGACTTCACGAGCTGTCCTGTGTGGACTTCACTAGCTGTCCTGTGTGGACTTCACGAGCTGTCCTGTGTGGACTTCACTAGCTGTCCTGTGTGGACTTCACGAGCTGTCCTGTGTGGACTTCACTAGCTGTCCTGTGTGGACTTCACGAGCTGTCCTGTGTGGACTTCACTAGCTGTCCTGTGTGGACTTCACGAGCTGTCCTGTGTGGACTTCACTAGCTATCCTGTGTGGACTTCACGAGCTGTCCTGTGTGGACTTCACTAGCTGTCCTGTGTGGACTTCACGAGCGGTCCTGTGTGGACTTCTCTAGCTGTCCTGTGTGGACTTTACAGTGGTGTAGTATGTGTCTATGTGTGGTGAGTCAGTGGAAGTCTGACGTGAGAAAGAGAATTATTGAAATTTGATAGACACTTGATGTTTATGTGAAACAAATAACACTTGATGAAATTGTGAAGTGTGTGAAATGAATGGGAAAATTGATGGATTTTACGTGGGTGTTTTAAATCTGTTTTATATTGATTTTAAAGTTTCGTACTTCAAGTTTTAGAATAGCTAGCTTACCCTGTGTTTTGTTCTGTGGCTGTTTTTCTTAAAACTGTGATGATCGTGTATTTTACACGGGAGCAGATGATGTTGCAGGTAGTCGAGCTCCTCAGTGAGCAGTTGGAGGAAGAGACCGCTTGTTTTCTTTTTATGCTGTATTTGGTTCTATTTCGAAACAGTTGATGGAATGTATTAAAACCCCCATAAGAGGGACGTTTCTTCTTGAGATACAATGTATGGGATGATGTATTTTCAATATATATACATATGTTGATTTTTTTATAAATTAATGTCTACGCTTATTTTTTTATATAAATATGAAAAGACTTTGAGGGGCGTTACAGGCTCCATTTACCCCCCTTCTTAAGTCAATTGTACCTACATAAACAAGTGATGCGAGTTGATTTTATGATTTAGCATTTTATGGTCACACTTTAATTAGGATTGAGATTTTAAGATGATTAAGGTGAGCACCTAAGGAAAATCCCCACTGGACATTATCTTAACCAATTGGTTAAGTAGATGTGAAGGTTCATTTCACAAAGGCAAAAGGAAAACACAAATATAAGGTGATGATGATGACAAGTTATGGTGTGGAATTACATTAGGAAAACAAGAGCAACATATAAAGACATAATAGACATAATGAAGCAAACTAAGAACATGTTTATGAATATAAGGAATGATAATGGAAGGAAAAGATGAAGGAAAAGGAAGCTTATGAGAAATGGAATTGAGAATGGTTGCACGCCACTTGGATGGTGAAATGACTCCAAGATAAGTGAAGGATGCCGCCACTTGAGAGCACTCAAAACTCACAAGATAAGACCAATTTTGGAGAAGGAGCTCACTCACAATTCACACAAGAATTTGTGTATACTAACTTTACTCTAATTTTCAACTTGTGAATACATGAGGTAGGCCTCCCTATTTATAGATTTAGGAGCCTTGGAAAGCAAGCTTAAAGGGTAGAATGGGAAAAGGGAAAAAAGTGGGCAGCCATAGGGTTTGACTAAGTCAATCCCGTATTCTAGGCGTATCCTTCTAGAAATTGGGTCAAAAATGCCTTCAAATGGACTAGGAACAAGCAAGAATGCTACCCACACCCCCTACTAAGCTAAAGGCACTTTATTCTACCTTATTTCTACTATTTGGACCCCTCATTTGAGCCCAATTTATTTATAACATTTTTCTAAATATTAAAGAAGACTAATAGGAAGAACTTCAAATGTTCTGGCCCTTGTCCATTCCTCCTATGAATGAAGTCCTTATTTGCTTGTTGAGATGACCCTTTATAGTTGGCATTCTTGGTCATGTTCTTGTGGACTTGGTTTTGGAGTCTTTGTGGGTTTGTATCACATCACCACCACTATTAAATTCTAGAAGTAGTGGCGAAGTCTTGCTGAGAACACCACTGCCAGTGTCGCCTTCTCTAAGGCCTAGTACCTCACCTCAGGCCCTTCACCTCAGGCCCCTGTAATACTTTGCTGACAAAGTAGATTGGCTTCTGAACCTGATCGTGTTCCTGCACAAGAACTGAGCTAACCGCCCGATCAGTGACTACAAAATATAGGCGTAGCGGAGTGCCCAGCTGTGGTTTGCATAACACTGGTGGACTGCCCAGGTAGTCCTTTAGCTTGAGGAACGCCTTTTCACATTCTGCGGTCCACAATAACCTACTGTTCCTCCTCAGGCGCTAGAAGTAGGGGTGACCCTTATCTCCCCCAGCTGATACAAATCTAGATAGAGCGGCCATCTGCCCTGTCAACTATTGCACCTCCTTTACTGAAGTCGGGCTTCTCATAGCGAGGATTGCGACGCACTTGTCAAGGTTCACTTCTATACCACGCTCAGTGAGCAAAAAGCCTAAGAACTTGGCTGCTTCAACCCTAAACATGCACTTCTCAAGATTTAGCTTCAACCTATATTTAGCTATTGTTGTAAATAGCTCTTCTAGATCAGCAATGTGTTGATCCTTCACCTGTGAGGTCATCACCATGTCATCAATGTAGGCTTGCACGTTTCGCCGTATCATGGGCGTGAGTACCCTGTCCATCAGCCTCTGGTAGGTGGAACCTGCATTCTTCAGCCCAAAGGGCATCACTGTGTAACAATAGCAAGATAGCTTTATCATGAAGGTCGTCTTGCACTCATCCATGGGATGCATTTTGATCTAGTTGTACCCAAAAAATGCATCAAAATGCATCCAGGAAGCTGAGCAACTTGCAACCCGAGGCACTGTCTACCAAAGCATCAATGCTTGGCAGGGGGTAGGAGTCCTTCGGGCAGGCCTTGTTGAGGTCAGTGAAGTCTACGCACATTCTCCACTTCTCGTTGGCCTTCTTCACGAGCACCACATTCACCAACCACTCTGGGTATTGGATCTCCTTGATGTGGCCGACTCTCAACAACTTTTGTGTCTCCTCCTTAATGACTTGTCGCCTTTCTTCATTGAACTTCCTCCTTCTCTGGCGAACAAATCTTACCTGGGGGTCCATGGCAAGGCGATCACATAGGAAGTCGGGATCTATGCCAGGCATGTCTGAGGCAGACCATGCAAAGGCATCCAGGTGCCACGCAATGACCTCGGCGATCTGGTCTTGTGTCTCTTGTCATAAAGATTTGCCAAGCTTTAACATCTTTCCACCAATCTCCCTCTCCAAGATGCCCTCAGTTGGTTTGGGTCGTCTCTCCCGGGTGACCTCTACTCGGGTGACCCCTTCCTCACGTGGGGGCTGAGCTGTAACGGTGCACACCCCACCTGGTGGTCGAGTGGTAACGGTGCACACCCCCCTCCTTGTCTTGAGGCTATTCTCATAACACTTCTTTGCCTCTTTCTGGTATGATCTGATGGTGATCACCGTCCCTTCCATGGAAGGCAGCTTCATCTTCATATGCCTCGTCGACGCCACCGCTCCCAACCTGTTCAGGGCAGGTCTACCCAAAAGGATGTTGTAAGCTGAGGGAGCGTTAACAACAAGGTACCTGATGTTCTCTGTGCGTGAGGCCACACCATCTGTGAAGGTGGTCCTCAGTTCTATGTGTCCACGCACTTCTACCTGGTTTCCCGCAAATCCATGAAGGCAATCAATGTAAGGTCTCAACTGGTTAGGAGATAGTTGCAGTTTGTTGAAGGTCGACCAGAACATCACATCGGTCGAGCTCCCCTGATCCACTAGCACACGGTGCACCTTCCTTCCCATCGTTACTATCGATATCACTACTAGGTCATTGTCGTGGGGAACGACATCCTGGCGATCAGCCTTGGTGAAGGTGAGGTCGATGTCAGGAGTGTGGTCTTCCTCATACACCTCTACCGCCATCACTGAGCGTGCATATTTCTTCTGCTAAGAAGTGGTGCAGCTCCCTCCTGAAAAACCTCTTGAGATGGTGTGGATTTCACCATGAATGGGCACCTCGTGCCCCTAATCACTCCTCTTGTGGCTGGCACAAGTAGTCATTCAAGAAACCACTCTTCACTAGCTCATCCAACTAGTTGGCCTAGGGCCAAACAATTGCGGATGGGATGACCAAACGCTTGGTGGAACTCGCACCACGTATTCTTGCTAGGCCCCAATCTCTTGTCAGTCTTTGGGGTCATCTTCAGTCTCTCCGCTATGTTAGGGATAGAGATCAGCTCCTTCAATTCCACTAGGAAGCTATATCTGGGGGGCGCATCCTCCTTCGCGCGCGCCCTGGTCTCGGGCTTCCTGGCCACGTAGGGCTATTGTTTCCCTTGGGTTTTCTTCTCTGTCATCGCCTCATGTACCCTCATGGGTTGAGGTCGACTTGGCCCTCATGATCGTGCGGGGGCAATGCTCTCACGCTTCTCTATGAGTTCCCCTTCTGCGACTATGTGGGCTTTTGCCCGACGCCTAATCTCACAAAAGGTTTTGAGGTGATTCCTAATGAGTGACTCACTAAAGGGTCCTGGAAAAATTCCCTTCCTGAAGCTGTGCACCACCATATCCTCGTCCTTGGTGTGCAGCCTCACCACCATCACTCCGAACCTGTTGAGGTAATCCTTCAGGGACTCTCCCTTGTACTGCCTTACGTCGAAAAGATCGTAAGACACCGGCGGATGAGCCCGATTGACGATGTATTGCTCCCTGAACAACACAGAGAACTGTGCGAACGACGTCACGTGTTCGTCAGGGAGGCTGATAAACCACTCTAACATTGTGCCAATCAGCGTGGTCATGAATAGCTTGCAATGTATAGCATCGGAGCCTCCTGAGAGCATCATCTGAGTATGGAACGCCATGAGATGCGCCTCCGGGTCCTCCACACCTGTAAAGGTGGTCTTAGGGCCTATGAAGATGGGTGGTACCACGGTGTCCATGATAGCCTATGAGAACGACATAGGGAATGCCCTGGGCGGCGTAGGCGGGGCTCGATCATCCACTACACGTTCCCCTGCCTACTGCAAATTTTGCAAATTCATGTGCAGTTCCTCATTGGACCTGCGCAACTCTTCGTTCCTAGCTTGCGACGCAGCCAGGTCAATCTGCATGCGTTCTTGATCTGCCCTAGACATCGCCACTGTCTCCTGGAGGGCGCGCATCGTCTCCATATTCTGCTGCTTGGTGACGTTGTGTCCTTCGTTTGGTGCAGCAATGGCGGGTCCTTGTCAGGGATTCCTCATTTTTTTGGATCTCTTCTCTATGCTTGTGAATGCGACCTTGTTTTATTTCGGCCCCACTATGGGCGCCAAATGTTCTTACCGGTTGACTCTCCTGTCGGTTGACTCTAACGACAATCTCGCACCCTCTTCTTCTTTCTCAGGTTGCTGCTTCACTGGATCGAAACACTCTGTACTTGCAAAGATAAAGGGGAGCCCTAGAAGCCGTTTGCACTCCGACGCTCAAGTCAATACTGGGGCTAAGAAACAGTGTGTATGTGTGTAACAGTCTAGTATCAAGAGCTACATCCCTTGTTAGGGTTCCTTACTGTTGTTTATATAGTCTAGGGTTTCCCTTGTCTCTGTTACCCACACTTAGGGTTTCTACAGGAATTTCGTTGTGCCGCTATTACCCAGTCTTAGTGTAATCTAGCCCATTAGGCTTCCTTTGCTGGAGTGCAACCTCTCACTATATGGCCACCTGGGTACCAACTTGTGCACCTAATCTCTGGGGTCATCCATTCTGGGGGTGCCCTTCACTGTTCACATGCCATGCATGCAATCTGCCCCTAGGGAACCCGAACCCTAACGGGCCTTAGAGTTTCCAGGTCCCTTTGCTGGTGCTGCGCCCAAATGCGCTATTCACACCACACTCACGAGCACCTTGTGACTTAGACTTCCCCCTAACTTTGGGCGTTTCACTAATAACTGGTGGGTTTCCTAGGGTCCACCTCTCATGGCCCAATTTAGCTGTTTGAACCACTGATGTCCGATGTCACATCGGCTTCACTCTATTACCGAGTACACGTCGACATACCGTGGTGATCGATCTTCGACCACTAATCGGCACCCTGGCTCATGCCGCTTGAGGGACACTGTCTCACGCTGCTTATAGGACGCAGCTTATGTGGCCCACTACTGCCAGCAGTTGTCGATGTCCAAGGACTGGTCGGTACATTTGGAAAGATTGTTTGGGAATTGATCCGGTCGGTCATCGGTAGTCGATGACGTCAGCAGTAGATGACTACGTGGGCCAGTCATAGAGTGACGCGTGGCATGGGATAGCAGATGAACCAGGGTGGAGATCGTTCAAGAACGGCGATCAGTGGTCAGTTACCGAGTGACCACCATCAGCAGATCAGTTCCTACATGAGCGCCTGGAAGCAGAGCGCGAGAAGTGATGAAGCACCGATCAGTCATTGGTGCATGCAGAGTGATCAGTCATCGGTGCATGCAGAGCGATCAGTCATCGGGGGTTCCTTGTCAACGCGTGTTAAATTGGGACCCAGGCTCCCAGCGAGAACGTTACCCAAGGACCTCGCCTGATTCCATAAGCAGAGCACGACAAACGTAAAGAAGCGCCATCGGTCATCGGTCAGGGTGACACATCGATCACCGGCCAGGATGAGACATCAGCCATCGGTCAGGATGAGAGACACCTCGGTCATCGGTATGTGTCGAGGTGACATCGGTCGCGGCGATGTGAACAATGCGCCCAGTGATCAGTAAAGCGCCCAGAGGCAGGGAGTGGCCTTAGTCGCGAGACAACCATGCATGAAGATGGGAAGACGCAGTTAGGTGCAGAATCCTGCTGGGACAAGAACCCATCAAGGTTAGAGTCTCCCAGTGAGGTTGCATGCATGCCACGTGAACCGTGAAGATGTTCCCAGAGATTATGTAGGGCAGATGGGCACAGAAATCGAGGGGTACAGAGGTACCCACGCGGCCTCCCCTGTCAGACTTTACACTCAAGTGAGGAAGGCCTGCACACAAGGTAGCCCTGGGGGGTAGATAACGGCGGTGCAGAGTAATCAAGTGGCCTAAAGGTAGCCAGTAGGGGGCGACGCGGGTTTATATGAGGAAGAAGAACACTGAACCAGGTACGCAATACGTAACCCAGAAATTACACAAAGAGAGTTTTCGGTGTTTCCTTGCCCAAACTGACTTGAGCGTCGGAGCTACACCGGCCGCTAGGGCGCCCCTCTGTGTTTGCAGGAATCATTTGCTTCGTTCGAAGGGAAGCCAATTGTAACATCCCGCCAAAATGCTTTTCATATTTATATAATGAAATAAAGGTAAAACCATAATATCGAAGTGAACATAAATATATATATATATATATATATATATATAATGAAACTCCTCACAGGGAGTTTAAATACATAACCAGTCAGTTTTCCAAAACTTAAACAAAATACAGCAAACTAGACAAAAAAAAACAGGCGATCTCCTAACAGAAAACAGGCGATCTCCTATCAGAAACAGAAAACAGGTGATCGCCTAACAGAAACAGAAACAGGCGATCTCCTTCCGGCGACCACTCACTGAGGAGCTCTACTTCCTGCAACATCATCTGCTCCCGTGTAAATTATACACGATCATCACAGGTTTAAGAAAACATCCACAAAACAAAAACGCAGGGTAAGTTAGATATTTGAAAGAGAATTTAGATATGAAACTTTAAAATCAAGATAAAATAAATTTAAGACACCCACGTAAAAACCATCAACTTTCTCATTCCCTTCACATGACCATCAAGTAATCACATATTTCACAATTTCCTCAAGAGTCGTTCAATTCACATACTCCATCAAGTGTCTATCAATTCAATGTTTCTCATTTCTCACGTCAGACTTCCACTGACTCATCACACACAGACACTTGACACTACTTCCGGAAGACTCGTGCGTTGAACTTAGCATCCAGAGACTTGCACCTGTCATACTTCATTGCTGTAATGTTCCCACAGCCATGCGCATCAACATAATCTCGATCTCAATCTCATCACTCTCACAGTATGACAGGGTTAATCCATATAACAGGTCAAGTCAGTTATCTTTCAAACGACTTACCCATACATATGGACCTCCTTCGACTCTCACCAACTGAATGACTTCATCTATGTGACTCCATCATATCAGCAGAGTCAGGATCGTCTCATTCACAGGATACTCACTGATCAATACACCTCATAACCAATCTCAACACGGTATTTCCTTTCCTGAAAATACTATGTCTTGATCCCACATTCACAACATTCAACACATCATATAACACTTAAATAAACGATTCCAATCACAGCAACAATCATTCCACGGTTCAGATTTTCGAATATCACATTTCAATCTCAAACAGTTTCAACGACACTAAAACAGGGGAGTTCGAAATCAACATTTAAAACCGGCGATCATGTCGCCCCACACAAAAAAAACAGAGCATCGTGAAAAAGAATATGAAAATCGGCGACCACGTCGCCCTCACTTCAGAACCTACTCGCCTAACGTTTTATAAACGAAAATGCTAGCTTCCCTTACCTGGACTTGCGCAAAACACCAAGAGCTCCAAAACCCACCGAAGCTTAAAGATGCCTTAACTCTGTTCTAGCGTCCTGACGAAAAACTCGCAGAGAACTCCCCAGGTATCCAAGGGCAGTCGTCGCTCGTCGTACTGGTGCTTGAGGATACCTAAATCACAGCGCGAAGGAGAGAAAAGAGAAGGATGAAGGTGAACTCACTCTGTCACTCTTGAACCACAACAGCGTTCTTTGCCTCTCAGAAGTGAGTTTTTGAATCTAAACCAACTTGTCCACAATTGCCGCTGCCACCACCCACTCTGTAGGAAAGCTTGCGTGCACGCTTCCCTGAACAGTACGGCCACGTGTGTCTCTGTGCATGCCAACTTTCTGATGTCACTATTCTGAACCACCCTTTTTGTCTACGTGTCGCTCGTGCAGGACGTCTCATGCTGGGAGCCTGGGTCCCACCTTATCTGTTGGAAACTCGACATCGCGGGATAACCTTCCACCGATGACCGCTCGCGCGATGACTATCCACCGATGTTTCATCGTGGCGGACGACCGATGTCTCTCTCTCTGGAAGACGACCGATGTCTCGCCCTGGAGATGCCCGCATGCCTCGCGCTCTGGCGATGCCCGCATGCCTCGCGCCCTGGCGATGCCCGCATGCCTCGCGCCCTAGCGATGCCCGATGACACATCGCCACGCCTTGCTGAAGGTTCTTCATCCCACTATGTTACATCCAAGGTATCATCTCCACATGACTTGGTGACGTCGGTAGCTTCACATTTCCAAGAGTAGATCAGCACTACTCCTCGTGCGCCCATGCATGCAACACTAAGGACGATTTCTTATGCTCAAGCATAGAGCTTCGCATGCACGGCGTATCTAAGGCTTAACCCACACCTTGATACGCGTGGTTTTTGGAACCCACTATGGTTGATCCAGTATCTTGACCACATACTGAGTGCACTTTCGGAGATCATGTGCACCATAGGCGATTGGCGATCATGTACACTACAGGCGATTGGCGTTCATGTGTAATCTAGGAGACAGGCGATTATGTACTAACCAGGCGATCTCATAGTCTTCTAAGCTACACTTTCCTTCCTTTTTATTTTAAATAAAAACATACTTAGAATTCATTTAAAATATATTCCTTTTATTCCAATTTAATTTTACAGGTCCTTACACCAATCGGAGGAACAGACGCGGACACGGGAGGAACGCGGAGCCCATCCACGCTCGAGTCAACCGGCGGGAACATTTGGCGCCCACCGTGGGGCCGGAGTAAAACGAAGGTCCCATACACAAGAACGAGAGTAGAAATCGCACAGATGAGTAGAAGAACCAGACAAACGGCACCTACGCCATCTGCTGAAGAAGGAGCTGTTACCATGGCGCAGGTCATGGAGATGATGCGCGCGCTGCAAGAGAATGTCGCGGCGTCGAGAGTTGAGCAAGAGAAGATGCATGCAGAGCTGACTGAATCGCATAGCAGAAATGAAGAGCTGAACCACGTGAACGAGGAGTTGTGTAAGGACCTGGAAAATTAAATTGGAATAAAAGTGGTATATTTAAATAATTTCGGAAGGTGTCATTATCTAAAATACAAAGTTGGTAAATGAAGTTTCGTAGTGGCAGACATCGGACGTCGCCCTTGACCTGGGACATGATCGCCTGTCGAGTAGGTTGTACATGATCACCGAAAATGCACGTAGTAGGTGGTCACCATCCTGGATCAACCAGAGTGGGTTTCAACAGCCACGCGTATCAAGGTGTGGGTTAAACCTTAGATGCGCTGTGCATGCGAACTCTATGCTTGAGCGAAAGAGATCACCCTTAGTGTAGCATGCATGGAAGAACGAAGAGAAGTGCTGATCTACTCTTGGAAATATGAAGCCACCGACGTCACCGAGTCATGTGGAGAAGATACCTTAGACGTAACATAGTGGAATGAAGGACCTCAAGGAAGGCGTGGCGATGTGTCATCGAGCATCGCCAGGGCGCAAGGCATGCAGGATCGCCTGGGCGCGAGGGGCATGCGGGCATCATCAGGGGGAGAGGTCATCGGTTGTTAACCTTCGCGCGAGAGGTCATCGGTTGTTAGCCTTCGCGCGAGAGGTCATCGGTTGTTAGCCTTCGCGCGAGAGGTCATCGGTTGTTAACCTTCGCGCGAGAGGTCATCGGTTGTTAGCCTTCGCGCGAGAGGTCATCGGTTGTTAGCCTTCGCGCGAGAGGTCATCGGTGGATAGTCTTCGCGCCTGTGGTCATCGGTGAAAAGGTCATCGCGCTACGTTAAGTTATACACAGAGAACGTGGGACCCAGACATCCAGCATGAGACGTTCTGCATGCGCGCCACGTAGACAAAAGAGTGGTTCAGAATAGTGACCTCAGAGTGTTAGCCTGCGCAGAGGCACGCTTAGGTGTACTGTTCAGCGAAGCGTACACGCAAACTCCCTGCAGAGTGGGTGGTGGCAGCGGTTTTTGTGGAGAAGTCAGCTTAAGATGCAAAAACCCATTTCTGAGGGAGAAGGAAAGAAACGTTGCTGTGGTTCCAGAGCTAAAGGGTGCGTTTATCTCCCTTCTCCTCCATTCTCTCCTTCGCACTGCGATTCTAGTACACCTTCACACAAGAGTACGACGAAGCAACACCATTAGAGCACCTGGGAAAGTCTCTGCAACTCCTCCAAAAAAAGCCAGACTCAAGAACAGAGCCAAGGTTCTGCAAGCTTCGTTGGATTTCGGAGCCCCTGGTATTTGCGCAAAATCCAGGTAAGGGAAGCTAGACTCCATTTTCAATAAAAACCATAGTTTAGCTATTTCTGAAATGAGTGCGACGTGGTCGCCGGTTTCGTTTTCATCTGTGTAAAATGCTCTGTTCTATGTGTTTTGGGCGACGTGGTCGCCGGTTTTATATAAAGTCTTCGAAATACCTTGTTTTTGAACCAGGTCGCCGGTTTTGGCGCTGTTTTACGAAATCTCTGTTTTGATGTTATTTTGAAACTACTTGAGATTTACATGAGATATTCGAAGATCTGAAGCTTTGAAATGTTTGTGGATGTGATTTGAATCATTTACTTGAATGGTAGGATGTGTTTGAATGCTGTGAATGTGGGATCGAGGCATAGTATTTTCAGGAAAGGAAATACCGTGTAAGATCTGTATAGGTGTATTGACTAGGGGCTTGTCGAGAAGGAGATATCCTGACTCTGCTGAGATAATGAAATCACGTAGATGAAGTTATTCAGTTGGTGAGAGTCGAAGGAGGTTCGTATGAATGGGCGAGTTGTTCAAATGGGAACGAGCTCGGCCTGTTATACGAATTAACCTTGTCATACCGAGAGAATGGTAACAATGAGATGGTCTAATGCGCATGCTGTGTGGATTCACAGTGGTAGGTATGACAGGTGCTTATCTCTGGGCCTGAGTCAACACACGAGTCAATCCGGAAGTAGTGTCAAGTGTCTTGTGTTGTGAGTCAGTGGAAAGTCTGACATGTGAAATGAGAAACTGGAACATTGATAGACACTTGATGCTGTGTTGTGAAATGGAATGACTATGGGAAATGTAGTGAATTTGTGATTTTGGGCGATCAGCTGAATGCTAATTGTAGTTCTACGTTTTACATGGATAATTTGGAACTTGGTTTACTTTGATTGTCATGTTCATGATTTAAACTCTATTTAAAGATATCTAGCTTACCCTTTATTTTGTATTGCTCTGTGGCTGTTTTCTATTAAAAACTGTGATGATCGTGTCTTTTACACGGGAGCAGATGATCTTCCAGGGAGTAGAGCTCCTCAGTGAGTGGTCGCCGGAAGGAGATCGCCTATCTCCGTCTCTACCGGGTGATCGCCGGTTTATGCCTCCATCGGGTGATCGCCGGTTTTCGTGTCCTGATAGAAGATCGCCCGTTTTGAGGTCTTCTGTTAGAGATCGCCGTTTTAAAGTTGGAGATCGCCGTTTTCTTTTGAGACCGCCTGTCTTACTGCATTTCTTTTATTTTCGTAAAGTCTTGCAAACATTGGATTTGGTTATGTATTAAACTCCCTAAGAGGAGTAACTTCATTTCTGATATATATAAATACATATTATTTTGCACTCTTCAATATTATTTGGTTACACTTAATTTCAATTATACATGGATGTATGTATTATTTTGGCGGGATGTTACATTAATGGTATCAGAGCAGTTCGCCTTAGGATGACCTGAGGGCTGTGGATCCATTGTGTTTCTTCTGCTCATAAAATTTATTTGAGTTTTAAATAACCACTATAGTGGAAGGTTTTCAAACGTTTTAGTTTTGAACTCTTGCGTGTGCTTGGGTGAACGTGTGCCTAACTGAAAATCTTAGTATTAAGAATAAGAAGGTCTTGATAAAGTGGTGAGGGTGCACACTCATAACTGGATCAAGATAATTCTTAATCTTAATTCCAAAGGTTTGATGTTTAGCCTACATTGAATTCTGGTGTGATTTTTGAGTGTTCTTGAATTTGACTGAGGTGGTAGTTTGGACTGATGTTTGCACACCAGTAACTGTTCTGGTGTTTTGTGTGAAGTTATAAGTGTTGTGATTCTGTTGATGAACTCAAATTCTAGATGACTTTGAGATGCTGACCTTTGTAAGGTCTAGCTGTTACCCCCTTGAATGAATTGATTTCTTATCGATCTCATTCTTTTAGTTGTAAGGAAATATAGGAATCTTATAGTTTCAAAATCTGAAACGAAGAAAGATGGCACGTAGACCCTCTACCCCACCCCAACCTTCTTCGGAGATGGGTCAGATCGCCAGGGCCATGGAGGTGATGGCAACTGCCATCCAACAGCAGAATACGGTAATGGTCCAGATTCATCAGACTGTAATGAATCATTTAGAAACTGCTGGATCGGCTGCAACAGCTTTCCATGTCAATCAGCCTCGGGAGCAGATGGGGATGACCGAGTTCATGAGGCACAACCCAACCCAGTTCCGTGGGAACGTTTCTCCGAACCAACCAGATCAGGGGATCAGAGAGTTCCATGCCTTAGTGGAGAAGGCAAAGAGGGTGGAGACCCTGGAGAGGGGTGGTTCCAGGGTAATCAGATCACACCCAGGGGGTCCCTCCAGTGGGAGAGCCAAGGTACAGCAACCACGAAGCAAGCCTTATGCGAGACCTCCACCACATCGGGCAGGAGCAGTTCCGCCCCAGTTTCAGCAACAACAACCATGGAAACCAAGATGTTTCCGTTGTGGTGGATCACAGAACGTCAAAGTGTGCCCCAAGGGGAATTCAGGGAGAAGATGCTACATCTGCCGAGAGACGGGACACGTTGCTAGAGATTGTCCTACCCAGAATAGGATGACTCAACCCAGTGGATCCCAACAGATGAGAAACGAGGGCAGAAGACCTCAAGCAGCAGGGAGAGTGTTTGCCATGTCTGGAGCGGAAGCCTCTCAATCAGGTAATCTAGTACAAGATACTTGTTTATAGCTGATAGATACGTTATAGTTTTGTTTGATTCTGGAGAGACACACTCTTTTGTGTCAAATCGGTGTGCAACCGAGCTTGGGCCATATAGTGGAGGAGCTGTCGTTTGAACGATTGGCCTCTGCACCTGCTTCAAAAACAGGTTTTGACCTCCCTAGGTTGCTCTGAATGCCCAGTGGTAGTAGATGGAATGAAAGGAACAAGTGTGAGTTAGATTTGGTAGTACCAAGGTTTAGTCCCAGTTACGTATAAGTCATGGAGAGTAAATAAGCAAGAGGCTGGGGGTTTAAAGCTTAAGCATGTGTAACCATGGGAAGTACCAGAGTTAAATTCCAAGGAAGGAATTTTCTTTTGAAGCGTAGAAGATGCTCATGTCAATGAAACAGCATGAGATGGTTCTAGCTTAGGCTTCACGCAGAATGGATGCTGTTTGGCTGACCGGGATTTGAAAGAGGATTATGGAAATGGTGGGTTGAGATAAAAGGCTTCCGAAAATGTAAGCCTCCGAAGTTTTTGGCAAATAAGATGTAGATCGACCTGTGAATGTAGAAGGGAAGGAGGATATGGCTGTGGATAAAAATGAGGGTAGGCCGTGTTATGATGATGTTGAGTCTTTCTAGAGATGTAGTAAATTTCAGAATGATGGGTGTGGAAGGGATTGTGAGTGGAAATAGCCTGTGGTATCTGGGACAGAAGGAGAATAGAGTTATCCTTAGGCAAGAGATTCTGGAGGCAGAGGTGCGTTCGTTCTCGTATGCCTTCTGGATAGGCACCTGAAACCGACGTCAATGCATCCGACGTATACATTGAAGAAGAAGGTCGTAATGGGAACAGGAAGTCGAGTTGGCAAAAGGGGTCATAATAATAATTTGGAAGGTAACAGCAACAGAAACCTTGTCTTTGTAAGGTACAGAATTATGCAGCGGAGTAATGAATAAAAAGTGTCCCTTTTGGGAGCGTGGGAATTTGATCAGCAGTTGAGAAGTCGGTGAATGATTTGATCAAGATGCAGGAGTTGATTCCTAGAAGGACACTTCGGACCCTAGTTTGAGTTCGCTAGGGGGTGGCATGAGTTGTGGACAGCTGTCCCCTTTCCTCCCAATGAAGGGATCTTGCCCGCTTTCTCTAAAGGGGCTAGTCCTGGTTACGTTAAGGACCTAGTTCTAGACTTGTTCAACAAAGTCTTCAAGGTTGGAAGTAGAGTGTGAATGCTGGAGTTGGCACTCTATGGGGCAGCATATCCCATGTACAGGGATGTAAAATGGATTTTGATGAAGTATTGAGGTAGGAAGAGTTGGTTCAATAGATCACCGAGAGGGTGAATCTGATACAGGACAGAATAAAAGTTTCTTAAGGTCAGCAAATGTCCTAGGCAGAGCAGAGGAGAAGACCTTTGGAGGCTGCTGCTGGGGTCATGTCTTTATGAAGGGGGACACCAGCCAAGGGGGTAGGGTAGGCGATCAGATCAAAGAAGCTGTCCCCTAAGTTTGTTGGGCCATATCGGATCTTAAGGAGGATAAGTCTAGTGGCTTATGAGATCGCCCCACCTCCCCAATTAGCAAGTCTACATAATGTATTCCACGTATCATAGCTAAGGAAGTCCCTTGCAGACCCTACTCACGTGTTGGGAGTGGACAACGTGAAGATCGGATGATTCACCATGGGAATTTGAAGAAACCATGAGAGAAGCATATCCTTACCTCCTTCCTTGTAACCCAATTTTCGAGGACGAAAATTTTTCTTGATGGGGAGAATGTAAGGACCTGGAAAATTAAATTGGAATAAAAGTGGTATATTTAAATAATTTCGGAAGGTGTCATTATCTAAAATACAAAATTGGTAAATGAAGTTTCGTAGTGGCAGACATCGGACGTCGCCCTTGACCTGGGACATGATCGCCTGTCGAGTAGGTTGTACATGATCACCGAAAATGCACGTAGTAGGTGGTCACCATCCTGGATCAACCAGAGTGGGTTTCAACAGCCACGCGTATCAAGGTGTGGGTTAAACCTTAGATGCGCTGTGCATGCGAACTCTATGCTTGAGCGAAAGAGATCACCCTTAGTGTAGCATGCATGGAAGAACGAAGAGAAGTGCTGATCTACTCTTGGAAATATGAAGCCACCGACGTCACCGAGTCATGTGGAGAAGATACCTTAGACGTAACATAGTGGAATGAAGGACCTCAAGGAAGGCGTGGCGATGTGTCATCGAGCATCGCCAGGGCGCAAGGCATGCAGGATCGCCTGGGCGCGAGGGGCATGCGGGCATCATCAGGGGGAGAGGTCATCGGTTGTTAACCTTCGCGCGAGAGGTCATCGGTTGTTAGCCTTCGCGCGAGAGGTCATCGGTTGTTAGCCTTCGCGCGAGAGGTCATCGGTTGTTAACCTTCGCGCGAGAGGTCATCGGTTGTTAGCCTTCGCGCGAGAGGTCATCGGTTGTTAGCCTTCGCGCGAGAGGTCATCGGTGGATAGTCTTCGCGCCTGTGGTCATCGGTGAAAAGGTCATCGCGCTACGTTAAGTTATACACAGAGAACGTGGGACCCAGACATCCAGCATGAGACGTTCTGCATGCGCGCCACGTAGACAAAAGAGTGGTTCAGAATAGTGACCTCAGAGTGTTAGCCTGCGCAGAGGCACGCTTAGGTGTACTGTTCAGCGAAGCGTACACGCAAACTCCCTGCAGAGTGGGTGGTGGCAGCGGTTTTTGTGGAGAAGTCAGCTTAAGATGCAAAAACCCATTTCTGAGGGAGAAGGAAAGAAACGTTGCTGTGGTTCCAGAGCTAAAGGGTGCGTTTATCTCCCTTCTCCTCCATTCTCTCCTTCGCACTGCGATTCTAGTACACCTTCACACAAGAGTACGACGAAGCAACACCATTAGAGCACCTGGGAAAGTCTCTGCAACTCCTCCAAAAAAAGCCAGACTCAAGAACAGAGCCAAGGTTCTGCAAGCTTCGTTGGATTTCGGAGCCCCTGGTATTTGCGCAAAATCCAGGTAAGGGAAGCTAGACTCCATTTTCAATAAAAACCATAGTTTAGCTATTTCTGAAATGAGTGCGACGTGGTCGCCGGTTTCGTTTTCATCTGTGTAAAATGCTCTGTTCTATGTGTTTTGGGCGACGTGGTCGCCGGTTTTATATAAAGTCTTCGAAATACCTTGTTTTTGAACCAGGTCGCCGGTTTTGGCGCTGTTTTACGAAATCTCTGTTTTTGATGTTATTTTGAAACTACTTGAGATTTACATGAGATATTCGAAGATCTGAAGCTTTGAAATGTTTGTGGATGTGATTTGAATCATTTACTTGAATGGTAGGATGTGTTTGAATGCTGTGAATGTGGGATCGAGGCATAGTATTTTCAGGAAAGGAAATACCGTGTAAGATCTGTATAGGTGTATTGACTAGGGGCTTGTCGAGAAGGAGATATCCTGACTCTGCTGAGATAATGAAATCACGTAGATGAAGTTATTCAGTTGGTGAGAGTCGAAGGAGGTTCGTATGAATGGGCGAGTTGTTCAAATGGGAACGAGCTCGGCCTGTTATACGAATTAACCTTGTCATACCGAGAGAATGGTAACAATGAGATGGTCTAATGCGCATGCTGTGTGGATTCACAGTGGTAGGTATGACAGGTGCTTATCTCTGGGCCTGAGTCAACACACGAGTCAATCCGGAAGTAGTGTCAAGTGTCTTGTGTTGTGAGTCAGTGGAAAGTCTGACATGTGAAATGAGAAACTGGAACATTGATAGACACTTGATGCTGTGTTGTGAAATGGAATGACTATGGGAAATGTAGTGAATTTGTGATTTTGGGCGATCAGCTGAATGCTAATTGTAGTTCTACGTTTTACATGGATAATTTGGAACTTGGTTTACTTTGATTGTCATGTTCATGATTTAAACTCTATTTAAAGATATCTAGCTTACCCTTTATTTTGTATTGCTCTGTGGCTGTTTTCTATTAAAAACTGTGATGATCGTGTCTTTTACACGGGAGCAGATGATCTTCCAGGGAGTAGAGCTCCTCAGTGAGTGGTCGCCGGAAGGAGATCGCCTATCTCCGTCTCTACCGGGTGATCGCCGGTTTATGCCTCCATCGGGTGATCGCCGGTTTTCGTGTCCTGATAGAAGATCGCCCGTTTTGAGGTCTTCTGTTAGAGATCGCCGTTTTAAAGTTGGAGATCGCCGTTTTCTTTTGAGACCGCCTGTCTTACTGCATTTCTTTTATTTTCGTAAAATCTTGCAAACATTGGATTTGGTTATGTATTAAACTCCCTAAGAGGAGTAACTTCATTTCTGATATATATAAATACATATTATTTTGCACTCTTCAATATTATTTGGTTACACTTAATTTCAATTATACATGGATGTATGTATTATTTTGGCGGGATGTTACAAGTTGCGTAGGGAATTGCAGGCGCAGAATGAGCGCGTATTCGAAGACAGGATGTGATGCCGCCGTCGCCCCCTAGAGCATTTCCTATGCCTTTCTCCCCCGAGATCATGAACACGGTGGTGCCTCCCAACCTGGTGGGAGTGAAGGCGTCGTTCACGGGGGTGGAAGACCCAGAAGCACATTTGACAGCCTTCCACACTCAGATGATGCTGTCTGGAGGTTCAGACGCTGTGTACTGCAAAATGTTTATGAGCACGTTGAGCGGAGTAGCTATGGAGTGGTTCGTGAGCCTGTCAGAGGGCCACATCACCTCTTTCCATCAGTTTTCAAAGCTGTTCACGGAGCAGTACATCGTCAACAGAGCGCCACCGGTGGTATCTTACGATCTGTTTGACGTGTGCCAGTACCAGGGGGAGCCGCTGAAGGACTTCCTCAACCGTTTCGCTGCGCAGGTGGTGAGATTGCCCAGCAAGGACGAGAACATGTTAGTGCATGCGTTCAAGAAAGGCGTGCTGCCTGGTCCTTTCAGTGAATCCCTCATCAGGAGCCACCCCGCCACCTTCGCTGAGATACGGCGACGCGCGGTGGCGCACATTGTAGTAGAGGCAGAGGTCTCTGAGAAGAGAGGCAGCACTGCGCCGACGAAGTCGCGTGGAGGTCAGGGGAAGCAGCAGCAGCAGGTGCGGGTGTATGAGGCCAAGGAAGGGAGGAAGGCGCAGGGAAGGCCTCGTCCCTATGCACCCAGGAAGGACCAGCCCAGGGGGCGTGCAAGGGAGAACAACACACCCCCTAGGTATGATTTCGTGATAGACTTGGCAGAGCTGATCGCCATCCCTGCCGTGGCTGCAAGACTCCGAGTACTAGAGAAAACTGACAAGGTACTTGGAGGGAGGAAGGACGAGTGGTGTGTGTAAGGATCTAGATAATTATTTGGAATAGAAGGAGTATAATTTTAATGAATTCTGAATATGTTATTACTTAAAATGAAAAGAGCTTGTAATGGAAATTTCATGGTGGTCAGACCTCGGATGTCGCCCAAGGTCTGAGGGCGGCGTGGTAGAGGTCGGTCGGTGGACCATAGTGGGTTCCAGAAATCACATGTAGGGAGGTGTGATTTGAACCTTAGGAGCACCATGCATGCAGAATAACTACGGGACTTTACGCTTGGACATAAGGGATTTACCTTAGTGTTGCATGCTTAGGCACGTAAGGATTGAGTACTGAGCTG
The DNA here is from genome assembly GCA_013389735.1 of Phaseolus lunatus. NCBI lineage: Eukaryota > Viridiplantae > Streptophyta > Magnoliopsida > Fabales > Fabaceae > Phaseolus > Phaseolus lunatus. Next base: position 29,410,143 of record CM023866.1, on the reverse strand, counting down.
CCCTCGGGCAGGAGAAGCTACCGACGTCACCGAGCCATGTGGGGGTGGTAACACAGGCGTGGAGTAGTGGTAGGACGAGCCCTCAACAGGGTGTGACGATGTGGCATCAGTCGACAGAAGCAAGGCGATGTGTCCTCGCCACATTAAGGACGATGAGAGATCGCCAGGGCGAGAGACACGCGAGGATCGCCAGGGCGAGAGACACGCGGGGATCGCCAGGGCGAGAGACACGCGGGCATCGCCAGGGCGAGAGACACGCGGGCATCGCCAGGATGAGGGACGTATCGGTCGACTTCCAGGGGGAGACATCGGTCGTCTTCCAGGGAGAGACATCGGTCGTCTTCCAGGGAGAGACATCGGTCGGCTTCCAGGGAGAGACATTGTTCGTCCGTCAGGAAGAGGAATCGGTCATCGTCGGTATGAGAGGCATAGTCATTGCGCGAGCAGTCATCGGTGGAAGGTTATCGCGCGATGTCGTGTTTCACACAGATAAGGTGGGACCCAGGCTCCCAGCATGAGAACGTCCTGCATGCACGACACGTAGACAAAAAGGGTGTTTCAGAATAGTTAGCATCAGAGAGTTGGTATGCGCAGAAACCCACGTGGTCATATTGTTCAAGGAAGTGTGCACGCAAGGTTGCTCAGAGAGTGGGTAATGGCAGTGAAGGCTAAAGAGCCGTTCGACCTTAAGAGTTGAGGGAATCAGCTCATTTAGTTCCCCTTTCTCCTTTCTCCTCCACTCGAAGACGCAACTATCCTCATGTACCAGTGCTACGATCGGCGACTGCCATTGTCCTTCTGGGAAGTCTCTGCAAGTTCTCCCGTCAAGATGCTAGAACAGAGTAAGTCGTTTTACTCTGTTTTTCGAGTCGAATCTGAGCTTGAGAGGGTTGCCTCTGCATAGGCGTTGTCGGCGACTCCCTTAGCTCCAGAAATCGTCTCTGTTAGCGTAGAAAATGAGTGGTATAGTCAGTTTTGTGATAAAGGCTCCATGGTGCAGGTTAGGACATCTTTAAGCTTCGGTGGGTTTTGGAGCTCTTAGTGATTTTGCGCAAGTTCAGGTAAGGGAAGCTAGCATTTTCGTTTATAAAAACTTTAGGCGAGTAGGTTCTGAAGTGAGGGCGACGTGGTCGCCGGTTTCATATTCTATTTCACGATGCTCTGTTTTTATGTGTGGGGCGACGTGATCGCCGGTTTTAATGCAAATTTAGAAATCCCCTATTTTAGTGTCGTTTTGAAATTGTTTGAGATTGAAAGGTGAAATGCATATGATATTCGAAAATCTAAACTTTGGTATGATTGTTTCTGTGATTGGGATTGTTTAAGAAAAGATTCAAAATATTATATGATGGAATTGTGCTTTTACGTGTGGTATAATGTACTGGATGAATGTGAAAGAGTGATCAAATCATAGTATTTTCAGGAAAGAAAATACCATGTGGAGATTTTATGAGGGTGTATTGATCTGTGTGTATCCTGTGAATGAGGCGATCCTGACTCTGCTGATATGATGGAATCACATAGATGAAGTCATTCAGTTGGTGAGAGTCGAAGGAGGTCCATATGTATGGGTAAGTCGTTTGAAAGATAACTGACTTGACCTGTTATATGGATTAACCCTGTCATACTGAGAGAGTGATGATATTGAGATTGAGATCGAGATTATGTTTATGCGCATAGCTGTGGGAACTTTACAGCAATGTAGTATGACAGGTGCAGGTCTCTGGATGCTAAGTTCAACGCACAAGTCTTCCGGAAGTAGAGTCATGTGTCTATGTGTTATGAGTCAGTGGGAAGTCTGACATATGAACCATGAGTATTGAATAGACACTTGACGAGTCTGTGGAATATGGGGATATCGATGGTTGAAATTGATATAGATTATGAATGGTGTGAAGATTTATGCTTTCTATTGATATAAAGCTTCATATTTAAAGTTTTTAAAAATATCTAGCTTACCCTTTGTTTTGTATCGTGGTTGTTTTTCTTAAACCTGTGATGATCGTGTATATTTGCATGGGAGCAGATGAGGTTGCAGGTGGTAGAGCTCCTCAGTGAGCAATTCTGGAGGAGGAGATCGCCGGTTTTTGAATGCTGTTGTTTTGTTTTATTTTGAAAACTCATGTATGGAGATGTATTAAAACTTCCTCGAAAAGGGATATTATTCTGAGGCACATTTGTATTAATGGATGAATTATATTATGTATATACCTATGTTAAATTTTTGATATTATTGTTTCACCTTTATTTTATTATATAAAAATGAACAAGATTTTGAGGGGCGTTACATTAATGGTATCAGAGAAGTTCGTCCTTAGGATGACCTGAGGAGAGTGGGTTCATTGTGTTTCTTCTGCTATTGGAGTCTTAATCAAAGCTATAGTGAAAGGTTTTCAAATGTTTTCTGATTGAAATCTTGTTTGTGCTTTAGTAGATATAGGCTCTGAATGAAAAATTTTAGTATTAAGAGTGAAAGGATCTTGATAAAGTAGTGAGGGTGCACACTCATAACTGAATCGAGATGTTCTCAATCTTAATTCTAAAAGTTTGATGTTGAGCATATATCCACTTCTGGTGTGTTTTATCCCAATTATTAAGTGTGGTGATATTTGATTGATAGTTTTGTACCCATGACTGTTCGGTGTTATGCTTTCTATTTTGAGCAATATGATTCTGTTGATGAACTCAAATTCTAAATGACTTTGAGATGCTGACCTTTGTAAGGTCTAGATGTTACCTCCTGAATGAATTGATTTCTTATCGATCTCATTCTTATAGTCGTAGGGAATATAGAAACCAATAGTTTCAAAATCTGAAACGAAGAAAGATGGCTCGTAGACCTCCTACCCCTCCCCGACCTTCTTCGGAAATGAGCCAGATTGCCAAGGCTATTGAGATGATGGCAACTGCCATCCAACAACAGAATGCAGCAATGGCTCAGAATCATCAAGCTGCAATGCACCATTGGGAAACTGCTCGGTCGGCTGAAACAGCTTCCCATGTCGGTCAGCCTCAGGAACAGATGGGACTGACCGAGTTCATGAGGCACAACCTGTAACATCCCGCCAAAATACTATACAAATGTATATAATGAAAATAAAGGTAACAAATAGATTCTATGAACAAAATATTATATATATGAAATGTAGTTTCTCCTCACAGGGAGTTTAATACAAATTCGGTCAAATTTTTCCAGAAACATAAACAAAATGCAGTAAAAAAACGAAGCAGGCGATCTCCTATCGGAAGAGACCGATCTCCTATCGAACGAGGCCGATCTCCCATCGGAGGACCCAAAACAGCCGATCTGCTTCCGGCGACCACTCCCTAAGGAGCTCTACTTCCTGGAAGATCATCTGCTCCCGTGTAAGTTATACACGATCATCACAGTTTTAAGAGAACAGCCACAGAACCAAAACACGCAGGGTAAGCTAGATATTTTAAAGAGAGTTTAAATAAGGATAATTAAAATAAAATCAAGGTAAACAATTTCAAGATATTCACGTAAAGCTATAGATTTTCCCAATATCCTTCACCTGATCACCCAGAAATCACACATTTCACAATATTCTCAAGAGTCATTCTATTTCACAAAACTGCATCAAGTGTCTATCAATTCAAGTTCCTCATTTCACATGTCAGACCACCACTGACCCAGCACACAAGACACTTGACCTACTTCCGGAAGACTCGTGCATTGACTAGACTCAGAGATTCTGCACCTGTAATACAAGCTGTTGTAATGTTTCCACAGCTATGCGCATCAACACATTCTCGATCTCAAGTTCACCATTCTCACAGTATGACAGGGTTAATCCATAGAACAGGCGGAGCTCGTTCTTTTTCACACGAGACGCCCATTCATATGAACCTCCTTCGACTCTCAACGCCTGAATAACCTCATCTATATGAATCCATTATCTCAGGAGAGTCAGGATAATCCCATTATAGACATCACCGATCAATGCACATCCTACACGATCTTACACGGTATTTTCTTTCCTGAAAATACTATGCCTCGATCCATATTCACCACATCCAACACATCACATAACACTTAAAGGAATGATTTCAATCACAGCAAAACTCAATCCAAGGTTCTTATTTTCGAATATCTCATTTAAATCTCAACAGTTTCAAAGCAACACCAAAAACAGAGAGTTTCGCAAACAACGCCAAAACCGGCGACCTGGTTCAAAAACAGGGTATTTCGAAGTCTGTATTTAAAAACCGGCGACCACGTCGCCCAAACACATGGAACAGAGCATTCACGCAGATGAAAACAAAACCGGCGACCACGTCGCCCTCATTTCAGAAATAACTAAACTATCGTTTGTAATGAAAATGAAGTCTAGCTTCCCTTACCTGGACTTGCGCAAACACCTAGAGTTCCGAAACCCAACAAAGCTTGAAGAACGCCTTGGCTCTGTTTTTGCGTCTGGTTGAAGGACTTGCAGAGGACTGCCCAGGTGCTCTAATGGTGGCTGTCGCTCGTCGTACTCTCGTGTGAAGGTGCTAGAATCGCAGCGCGAAGGAGGCAACTGGAGGAGAAGGGAGGTAACTCACTCTTTCTCTCTTTGAAGGCTGCAACGTTTTCTTTCTCTCAGCAGTGGGTCTTCTGCATCTTAAACCAACTTATCCACCAAAAGCAGCTGCCACCACCCACTCTGCAGAGAAGTCTGAGAACCACTGCTCTGAACAGTACTGCCACTGTTGTCGCTTGTGCATGCCAGCCACTGCTCTGAACAGTACGACCGCGAGTGTCTCCTGCGCATGCCAACATTCTGATGTCACCACTCTGAATCATCCTTTTTGTCTACGTGGCGCGCGTGCAGGACGTTTCATGCTGAGAGTCTGGGTCCCACTTTATCTGTGTGAGGCTCGCCATCGCGACAACTTTCCAATGCTCACTCATCCTAGCGAACGACCGATGTCTCCTTCGCCCTAGAAGACGACCGATGTCTTCCTCTGGGAGACGACCGATGTCTTCCTCTGGGAGACGACCGATGTCTTCCCTGGCGACGCCCTCATAACTCTCGCGCCTTGGCCACGTCCACATGCCTCGCGCCCTGGCAATGCCCGCATGCCTCGCGCCCGCGCGATGCCTGCATGCCTCTCGCGCCCGCTCGATGCCTGCATGCCTCTCGCGCCCGCGCTATGCCTGCATGCCTCTCGCGCCCGCGCGATGCCTGCATGCCTCTCGCGCCCGCGCGATGCCTGCATGCCTCTCGCGCCCGCGCGATGCCTGCATGCCTCTCGCGCCCGCGCGATGCCCACCTGGCGCTCATGTGTAGCAGGCGACCGGCGATCTCATAGCCTTCTAAACTTAACTTTTTCCTCCCTTTCTATTCTAAATAAGACATACATAGAATTCTTTTAAAATATAACCCTTTTTATTCCAATTCAATTTTACAGGTCCTTACACAACCCACCCAAGTTCAGTGGGAATGCTACCCCTGATCAAGCAGATCAGTGGGTCAGGGAGTTGGAGAAAATCTTTAGGGCGACCTCCTGCCCTGAAGAGAAGAAATTGGTGTTCACCACCTATCTGCTATCTGGAGAAGCCGAGTTCTGGTGGATGGGAGCTCAGCAGATGATGGAAGCCAGAGCTGACGTTTTAGACTGGGAAAGTTTCCGAGAGAGGTTCCTAGAGAAATATTTTCCAGATAGTGCAAGGTTTGCGAAGGAAGCGGAATTTCTCAGGTTGGAGCAAGGGGAGATGTCCGTGAACGCTTATGCTGCTAGGTTTGAATACCTAGCCAGATTTTATACCCAAGCTACCTCTGAGGCTTGGAGGTGTAGGAAGTTTGAAGAAGGTTTAAAGCATGAGCTGAAGAAGACCATAGCACCCATGTGCATCAGAGAGTTTCATGCCTTAATAGAGAAGGCAAAGATGGTGGAAACCTTGGAAAGGGGTAATTCTCGGGTGATCAGATCACACCCAGGGGGTTCTTCCAGTGGGAAGGCCAAGGTGCAGCACCCACAAAGCAAGCCTTATGCGAGACCTCCATCACATCGGGCAAGAGCAGTTCCGCCCCAGTTTCAGCAGCAACAAACATGGAAACCCATATGTTTCACATGCCAAAAGATGGGGCACATTTCTAGAGATTGTCCTAGCAGAAATAGGATGACTCAACCTGCTGGTTCTCAGCAGTTGAGGAATGGAGGCAGTAGACCTCAAGCAGCAGGGAGAGTGTTTGCCATGACAGGAACAGAGGCGTCTCAGTCAGGTAACCTAGTGCAAGGTGTTTGTTTTATAGCTGGTAGAGGTGTAAAAGCCTTGTTTGATTCTGGAGCGACACACTCCTTTGTGTCAAGCCTGTGTGTAGCCGAGTTGGGCCTTCTAGTGAAGGAGTTACCGTTTGAACTGTTGGTCTCTACACCTGCGTCACGACAGGTGTTGACCTCTACAATTTGCTCTGAATGTCCAGTGATAGTAGAGGGACGCAGGTTCAAAGTAAACTTGATCTGCCTACCTCTTCAGGACCTGGATGTTATCCTGGGAATGGATTGGCTATCTGCCAATCACGTTCTCATAGACTGCAGTAGTCAGAAAATAGCGTTTCCAGACCTCAAAGAGTCAGATGTGATATCTGCTCAGCATGGGTGGTCAGAGTTGGAAAATAGGGGGGAGGTGCTTCGTGATCCTAGCTCGGTTGGAAGTGAAGAATGAAGAGGACGTAAGCAGGATACATGTGGTGAAGGATTTCATGGATGTATTTCCAGAAGAAATACCTGGGTTACCTCCTAAGAGAGAAGTGGAATTATCTATTGATTTGGTACCTAGAGCTGGACCAGTGTCAATGGCACCTTACAGGATGGCTCCAGCCGAGTTGGTAGAATTAAAGAAGCAAGTGGAAGAGTTGTTGGAGAAACAATTCATCAGACCCAGTGTATCTCCATGGGGGGCTCCAGTGCTTCTAGTTAAGAAAAAGGATGGAGGGTCTCGGCTGTGTATAGATTACAGGCAGTTGAACAAGTTGACCATCAAGAACAAGTATCCTCTACCTAGAATTGATGATTTGATGGATCAATTACATGGGGCCTCGGTGTTCTCAAAGATTGATCTGATATCGGGGTACCACCAAATTTTGGTAAAAGCTGAAGATGTTCAAAAGACAGCATTTAGGTCTCGTTATGGGCACTATGAGTATGTGGTGATGCCGTTTGGAGTAACAAATGCTCCAGCTCTGTTCATGGATTTCATGAATAGAATTTTTTGTCCTTTCTTGGATAAGTTTATGGTAGTCTTCATAGACGACATACTCATTTATTCAAGGATCGAGGAAGAACATGAAGAACATCTGAAGGTAGTATTGGAGATTCTGAGGGAGAAGCAATTATATGCCAAGTTCTCTAAGTGTGAGTTCTGGTTGAAGGAACTCAACTTCTTAGGACATGTAATATCTGTAAGGACCTAGAAAATTTTATTGGAATGAAAGTGATATATTAAGTGAATTCTAAGTATGTTTTTATTTAAAATATAAAGGAAGGAAAGTGTAGCTTAGAAGTCTACGAGATCGCCGTTGTTGAAGACGGAGGCGATCTCCGACTTCTCTGGTACATAATCGCCTGTCGCCTAGAGTACACATGATCGCCAATCGCCTATGGTGCACATGATCGCCAATCGCCTATGGTGTACATTGATCCAGCCGCTTGACTCGAACGTCCACACTCCTCCTCTCCAGCTCCAAATCTCCAAGAAACCTGAAAGAACAGAAAAACGCCTCTGCGGCCAGTGTCGCTCCGACGCTCAAGTCAGTGGACAAATCAACCAATTCTCTCAGAGTAAACTAGGAACCGCGCAAAAAATGAAAATCCTCCCCATATACCGTTAGAAAATCTGTATATATACCTGTGTTTTTCTCTCTCCTGACGGTTATTCCTCCTGACACGTGGACCGCATCTGGTCATACACGTGTCATCATCTGAAGCACCTGCAACTGGAACATTACTTTCTTTTATTCCTGCAACTAAGTTATCCACACAGGGAGTAACTTAGCATGCAGGCTACTCTGGGTACAGCCTTAAGACTGGTTAACAATGGTTATCACGGTTCTCATAACACACGGGCAAATATACCACTTATCTCTTGCATTTACACCATGTAATAAACAATTTATCAGGCCCTCTCAAACCTCCGGCGATGTGCTCTTTCGGCGACCTGCTGTCCACTTGATCTCCTAGTCTCAACACATAGCGATCATGTGCAATCTGGGCGAGTGCTGACCACACCGGCGATGACCGACTACTCATCCTCTAACCGATAGGCGATTACTCATCGTCAAGGGCGATAGGCGATTACCATTATGAGTGATCGCCTCCCTGATCCACCTGCTATCCCCTACCACGTGTTACCCTGTGAATGGGCCACGTGGTCAACTGCTAATGGTGTTATCAACTACCGATGACCGATCTCCCCCTGCCTGCACTTACAACTGATCTCCCTCTTAACACCCGATCGCGCTCTCCATGCAGTCACACCCGATGGGTGCAGCATCATAACTCCCACCGACAACCGAACGGTGCCTCCAGGCGCTTATCTATGCTCTGAACTGGGAGTGGTGGCCACTCGTTATCTGGCTACCGATCACTATTCTAGGTGATCTCCTCCCTCATTCACTTGCTCTTTCTACCACGTGCCACCCTGTGCATGGTCCACGCGGTCAACGGCTGCTGACGTCATCAACTACTGATGACCGACCGGATCACAAGCCCCCCAGTCTCGAGCTGTGAACTTGTTCTCAACGAAGAGACTAAGAAATCGTCTTCTGGTGGTCTACAGGAGTGCACACTCTGGTACTAACACTGTTTCGTTCCTTCTTTTTCACCTCCAAACATTCGAAGCATTTCTCTGGATCATCTAGAGATTCACCTTCTCTGTTTTCTTCTTCTCAAACGTGCTGCAGTTCACTGCGTTTCTTCTCTGCAAGTCTCCGCATGTGACTAACTGTTGCCTTAGCATTGCCTTCATCATAACTTCGTGCTGGATGACTGACTTAACCGGGTCTAAAGGCTTTGGCTTTACGCAGCAGAAACTTGCTTCTACCACCGACAACCGACCAGCATGTTAGTGTACCACCAATCAGTCATCGCGCTTCTGGTTTCGCTGCACTTTTCTGCCACACCAGCGCTGAGCGCATAGAGGGTCTGAACACCAACTATGACGCCTGTGTTTTGGGGAAGAAAAGTGCTTCTCGATGACCCCTCCTGTCCCAACCTTGCTGTAAGGAGTCGTGGGTGAGGTCTTACTTCCCTCACTTCAGCGTCGCTGTAAAAGCAGAGGGAAAGGACTTGGTTTTCTTGCCTCAACCTTGCTATAAAAAGCAATGGAAAGAGGACTTTTCCTCATGCCTCAGCCTCGCTGTACAAAGTCGAGGTGAGGACTTGGTTCTCTCGCCTCAACCTTGCTTTAAGATGCAAAGGGAGAGGACTTTCTCTCTTGCCTCAGCCTCGCTGTACAAAGTCGAGGTGAGGACTTTCACTCGCCTGCACCTCGCTGTACAAAGTCGAGGGAGGACTTTCTTCTTTCTCGCCTACACTCGCTCAAAGGCAAGGAGGTCTTCCTCTGTTGCCTACACTTGCTCAAAGGCAAGGAGGACTTCCTCTGTTCTCGCCTGCATTTGCTCAAAGGCAAGGAGGTCTTCCTCTGTTGCCTACACTTGCTCAAAGGCAAGGAGGACTTCCTCTGTTCTCGCCTGCACTTGCTCAAGGGCAAGGAGGACTTCCTCTGGTGCCTGCACTTGCTCAAAGGCAAGGAGGACTTCCTCTGTTGCCTGCACTTGCTCAAGGGCAAGGAGGTCTTCCTCTGTTGCCTACACTTGCTCAAAGGCAAGGAGGTCTTCCTCTGGTGCCTCAAGATGCGCGAGAACATCGAGGTCTTTGAACTTCGCTGGATGCCTCCGATCGCCCCCGGGCGATGAGAACTTTAAAACTTTTTCACTTGTGATGTGCGCACTCATTTTACTTCTACCTTGAATTAACTTAGGTGATAAGGCTTTTTCTTTTTCAAAAACTTCTTTAAATCGATAAGCACTCACGCTTTAATATACTTCAAAATTTCGATTTTGACTTTCTTATTTCTTGGGTGGCCTCGTTAAAAACCCTCCTTAGGGAAAAAAGAGTGCCCCCTTTGCATCTGTTTTTACAAACTGTTAATGATTCTCTGAGTTTGTACTACTTACAAAGCTTTTAACTGAAATAAAACTTGAGATGTGTGGCGTTCCAAGTACGAGGAATCGCCCCTCCTTCTAGTGTCTCCAAGCGGTAGGCGCCGTTCCCGAGTGCTTCGGTTATTCTAAACGGTCCTGTCCACTTAGGTGACAACTTATTCTCCATCTCGTACTGGTGGGCCTTCCTCATCACCAGGTCGCCGTTTCTGAACTGCCTTAGTATTACTCTAGAGCTGTGCCTTCGTTCTATTCTTCTTTTTACCGCTTCAGCTTTCACTCTTGCTTCCTCTCTAGCCTCATCCAGTAAATCCAGCTTCATTCTTCTCTCTTCGTTTGACTCTTCTGCTACAAAGTGCTGAAATCTCGGCGAGCTCTCCTGGATTTCAACTGGAATCATCGCGTCGTAGCCATACACCAAACTAAAAGGGGTTTCATGGGTGCCTGACTGCTCGGTTGTGTGGTACGCCCAAATTATGCGAGGTACCTCATCAGCCCACGATCCTTTAGCTTTATCTAATCTCCTCTTCAAACCCCTCAACAGAACCCGATTAGCGGATTCTACCTGGCCATTCGTCTGTGGGTGCTCCACGGATGCAAACACCTGTTGAATTCCCACATCCTCGCACAGCTTCTTCAACAGGTGGCTTGCAAACTGAGTCCCATTATCCGATACTAGACGCTTAGGCACCCCAAACCGGCACACAATGTTCTTCCACACAAAGTTTTTAATCTTGAGTGCGGTGATTTGGGCAACTGGCTCTGCTTCGATCCACTTAGTGAAGTACTCAATCGCCACCACCAAGTATTTCCTTTGCCTGACCGCCATAGGAAAGGGCCCCAGAATGTCAATTCCCCACGTATGAAATGGCCAAGGGCTATGAATCGACTTAAGCTCTTCTGGAGGCGACTTGTGCCAATCGGCGTGCTGCTGGCACTGCTTGCAACACTGGGCGTACTTCTTGCAATCCTCTCTCATCGACGGCCAGTAATATCCTGCACGAAGAGTTCTAGCGGCTAGAGCTCGACCCCCGATGTGACTTCCGCATATGCCTTCATGGAGCTCAGCCATAATCCTTGTGCATTTCTCCCCGTGTATACATACCAGGAGTGGGTGCGTGAACCCAAACCTGTACAACTCACCATCTACCAGGGTGAACCTGGTGGAGCTCTTCTTGATCCTCTTGGACTCTACTGGGTCCATTGGGAGCACACCATCGGCTAAATAACGCTGGTATTGCGTAATCCACGTATCTGGCTTGTGCGTGGTACAGACCTGTGCGACGTCCACTCCCATCACAAGGAATGCCCTTATCCTTGGCGTTCTCAAGGTCTCCTGAGTCAAAGACCTGTGACTCCTCGCCGTTCCCCCCGTCAACTTGGTCACCTGAAACACCTGATGATCTGCCACAAACGCCCTTGGTGTCTTCAATGTTTCTCGAATAACAGTCCTCTGCCTGCCCCCCTTGCCTGAACTGGCGAGCTTGGCACGCAAGTCAGCTCGGGCATTTTGCTCCCTTGGTACGTGCACTACCTCAAAGGAGGTAAAAGAACTCTTCAACTCCTGGACATATGCCAAGTAAGCCGCCATCTGCGGGTCCTTGGCCTAGAACTCGCCAACTACTTGCCCTGTGACCAGCATTGAGTCACTTTTAGCCATCAACACTTTAGCTCCCATCTCCTTTGCCAACAGGATACCTGCAATCAACGCCTCATACTCTGCTTGATTGTTGCTGGCTTTGAAAGCGAACCTCAGGGACTGTTCTATCAGCACACCGTTGGGCCCCTCTAGAATGACTCCAGCACCACTACCCTGCTGGTTTGACGATCCATCTACCGAAAGGACCCAACGAAACCCATTTCCTTCAACGTGAGTTGCCTCTGACGAGAGCTCGACAAGAAAATCAGCGAAAACCTGTCCCTTAATTGGCCCTCGGGGTTCAAAGCTAATGTCGAACTCTGACAGCTCTACTGCCCACTTAACCATTCTTCCAGCGACATCAGGTCCCTTCAGAACCTTCTGAATTGGCAAATCGGTCATTATCAGGACGGTGAAGCTCTGAAAGTAATGACGCAACCTCCTTGCCGAAAATACCACCGCTAAAGCAGCTTTCTCCAAGGCCTGATACCTCACTTCGGGACCTTGTAGCACTTTACTCACAAAATAGATAGGCTTCTGGACCTGGTTTTGGTCCTGAACAAGCACCGCACTCACCGCCCTCTCAGTTACAGCATAATACAACTTGAGAGGCACCCCTACCAACGGTTTGCACAGAACCGGCGGGCTTGCTAAATATGTCTTGAGCTTCACGAAAGCTTCCTCACACTCCTGGGTCCAGACAAACCTCTTGTTTCTCTTCAAACATTGAAAATATGGGTGGCCCTTCTCGCCGCTAGCTGACACAAAACGTGAGAGAGCAGCCATCCGACCTGTCAGCTGCTGCACCTCCTTCACCGTAGCTGGGCTTCTCATTGCTATAACAGCAGCACACTTATCAGGATTTGCCTCTATTCCTCTCTCCGTCAAGAGGAAACCTAAAAATTTTCCTGCTTCCACGCCAAAAACGCACTTCTCCGGGTTCAGCTTCAGCTTATACTTGGCTATCGTTACAAATAACTCTTCCAAGTCCAAAACGTGTCTGCTCCTCTCCAGTGAGGTCACCACCATATCATCCACATAGGCCTGCACGTTCCTTCCCAGCATCGGTGCAAGTACCTTATCCATTAACCTTTGGTATGTGGCCCCAGCATTCTTCAGCCCAAACGGCATTACCTTATAGCAAAAGCACGATCTCTCTGTCATGAAGGCAGTCTTTTCTTCGTCCATAGGATGCATCTTAATCTGATTATACCCCGAGAAGGCATCCAGGAAGCTCAACAACTTGCACCCTGCTGCACTGTCAACCAGGGCGTCTATACTTGGCAAAGGATACGAGTCCTTTGGGCAAGCCTTGTTCAAATCCGTGAAATCGACACACATGCGCCATTTCCCACTACTCTTCTTAACCATTACAACGTTAGCGAGCCACTTGGGGTACTGGATCTCCCGAATGTGACCTGCGGCGAGGAGCTTCTGCGTTTCATCTCTAATTGCCTGCCTCTTTTCCTCGTTGAACTTTCTTCTCCTTTGTCGCACTGGTCTAATCTGGGGGTCCATCGCCAGGTGGTGGCACAAGAAGTCAGGGTCGATTCCAGGCATATCCAAAGCAGACCATGCAAACGCATCCAAATGCCTTTCTATTACCCCGGCGATCTGGTCTTGTGCTACACGATCCAGAGATTTTCCCAGCTTGAATGAAGAGGACGTAAGCAGGATACATGTGGTGAAAGATTGCATGGATGTATTTCCAGAAGAAATACCTGGATTACCTCCTAAGAGAGAAGTGGAATTCTCTATTGATTTGGTACCTGGAGCTGGACCAGTGTCAATGGCACCTTACAGGATGGCTCCAGCCGAGTTGGTAGAATTAAAGAAGCAAGTGGAAGAGTTGTTGGAGAAACAATTAATCAGACCCAGTGTATCTCCATGGGGGGCTCCAGTGCTTCTAGTTAAGAAAAAGGATGGAGGGTCTCGGTTGTGTATAGATTACAGGCAGTTGAACAAGTTGACCATCAAGACCAAGTATCCTCTACCTAGAATTGATGATTTGATGGATCAATTACATGGAGCCTCGGTGTTCTCAAAGATTGATCTGAGATCGGGGTACCACCAAATTTTGGTAAAAGCTGAAGATGTTCAAAAGACAGCATTTAGGTCTCGTTATGGGCACTATGAGTATGTGGTGATGCCGTTTGGACTAACAAACGCTGCAGCTCTGTTCATGGATTTCATGAATAGAATTTTTCGTCCTTTCTTGGATAAGTTTGTGGTAGTCTTCATAGACGACATACTCATTTATTCAAGGACCGAGGAAGAACATGAAGAACATCTGAAGACAGTATTGGAGATCCTGAGGAAGAAGCAATTATATGCCAAGTTCTCTAAGTGTGAGTTCTGGTTGAAGGAAGTCAACTTCTTAGGACAAGTAATATCTGCCCAGGGGATCTCGGTGGATCCAGCCAAAGTGGAGGCAGTGCTTCAGTGGGAACTTCCTAAGACAGTTACTGAGATAAGGAGTTTTGTGGGTTTAACAGGCTACTATCGGAGGTTCATTGAAGATTTTTCCAAGGTAGTAGCTCCTTTGACTCAGTTAACTCGCAAAGATCAACCTTTTGCTTGGACTGAAAAGTGTGAGCAAAGTTTCATGGGGCTGAAGAAGAGGTTGACTAGCACCCCAGTGTTAGTGATCCCGGATGTGGGAAATCCTTTTGATGTTTACTGTGATACTTCACATCAAGGTTTGGGATGTGTGTTGATGCAAGAGAAAAGAGTGGTTGTGTAACATCCCTCCAAAACCTTTTCCTATTTATATAATAGAATAAAGCGTAGATATTAAATTTATAAAATCAACATATGTATTAAATATTGAAAATACATCATCCCGTACATCGTATTCAAAAAGAGACGTCCCTCTTATAGGGTTTTAATACATTCCATCAATTGTTTCGAAATAAAAACCAAATACAGCATGAAAAGGACAAAACAGGCGATCTCCTATCAGAAGACCCAAAACAGCCGATCTGCTATCAGAACAGAAAACAGGCGATCACCACGTAGAGACAGAAACAGGCGATCTCCTCCCGGCGACCACTCACTGAGGAGATCTACTCCCTGGAAGATCATCTGCTCCCGTGTAACATACACGATCATCACAGTTTTAAGAGAAAACAGCCACATAACAATACAAAGGGTAAGCTAGATATTTTTAAACTTTAAATTATGAACTGGACAACCAACATAGATCAGCCTTTTTAAACATTCACAAAAGTCCATCACTTCCTCATTCATATCACACAGCCATCAAGAAATCACATATTTCACAATCCCTCAAAAGTCTTTCAATTCACATAATGCATCAAGTGTCTATCAATTTCAATGTTCCTCATTTCTCACGTCAGACTTCCACTGACTCATCACACAAGACACTTGACACTACTTCCGGAAGACTCGTGCATTGACTAGACTCAGAGATCTGCACCTGTCATACTAAACTGCTGTAATGTTTCCACAGCTATGCGCATCAACACAATCTCGATCTCAATTTCATCACTCTCACAGTATGACAGGGTTAATCCATATAACAGGCCGAGCTCGTTCTTTTTCACACGACTCACCCATTCATATGAACCTCCTTCGACTCTCACCAACTGAATAACTTCCTCTATGTGATTCCATTATCTCAGCAGAGTCAGGATATCTCATTATAGAAATCACCGATCAATGCACATCCTACACGATCTTACACGGTATTTTCTTTCCTGAAAATACTATGCCTTGATCCCATATTCACAACATTCAACACGTCATACAACACTTAATGAACGATTCCAGTCACAGCAGAACTCATGCCAAGGTTCAGATTTTCGAATATCACATTTAAATCTCAAACAGTTTCAAACAACACCAAAAACAGGGGAGTTCGAAAAACAACGCCAAAACCGGCGATCTCGTTCAAAAATAGTGGATTATACAATAACAGTTGAAAACCGGCGACCACGTCGCCCCATCATCTCAATCATCTACTATAAGGTTTTCGTTGGAAATAAGGCTAGCTTCCCTTACCTGGACTTGCGCAAAACACCAAGAGCTCCAAAACCCACCGAGCTTAAAGGATGCCTTGGCTCTGTTTTAGCGTCTGGTTTGTAGAACTTGCAGAGAACCTCCCAGGTGCTCCAAGGGCAGTCGTCGCTCGTCACACTGGTGCTTGAGGATGCCTGAATCGCAGCGCGAAGGAGAGAAAAGAGAAGGATGAAGGTAACTCACTCACTCACTCTGTCACTCTTGAACCACAGCACCTTCTTTGCCTCTCAGAAGTGAGTTTTTAAATCTTAAACCAACTTGTCCACAAAAGCCGCTGCCACCACCCACTCTGCAGGGAAGTTTACGTGTACGCTTCCCTGAACAGTATGACCACGCGTGACTCTGCGCAGGCCAACATTCTGAGGTCACTATTCTGAAGCACCCTTTTTGTCTACGTGTCGCGTGTGCAGTACGTCTGATGCTGCGAGCCTGGGTCCCACCTTATCTGCGTGAAACTCGACATCGCGCGATAACCTTCCACCGATGACCGCTCGCGCGATGACTATCCACCGAGGCCTCATCCTGGAGGACGACCGATGTCTCTCCCTGGGAGACGACCGATGTGTCTCTCATATCGGTGATGACTGATGTGCCTCATCCCGGTGATGACTGATGTTCCTCTCATGCTGTTGGCGATCTCTTATCGCCCTTGTGGGTGACGAGAACACATCGCCTTACTCTGGTCACCGATGTCACATCATCACACCTTGCTGAAGGTTCATCCTCCCATTATGTTACGTCCAAGGTATCACCTCTAGATGACTTGGTGACGTCGGTAGCTTCACATTTCCAAGAGTAGATCAGCACTACTCCTCGTGCTCCCATGCATGCAACACTAAGGATGACTTCTTATGCTCAAGCATAGAGCTTTGCATGCACAGCGTATCTAAGGCTTAACCCACACCTTGATATGTGTGGTTTTGTGGAACCCACTCTGGTTGATCCAGTATCTAGACCACATACTACGTGCACTCCCGTCGATCACGTACGCCATAGGTGATTGGCGGTCATGTCTCCTCTAGGTGACAGGCGATTATGTGCCAGAGAAGTCGAAGATCGCCTCCGTCTTCAATAACGGCGATCTCGTAGGAGACTTCTTAGCTACACTTTTCTTCCTTTACTCTTCTTGATCAACATGTCTTCCTCGAGCACATCCACATGATTACCTCACGATAAAGTCATCGCACCTGACTACTTGGTTAATGTTCCGGTCGGTCATCGGTAGTCGATGACATCAGCAGCAGTTGACCACGTGGACCATTCACAGGGTAACACGTGGTAGAGGATAGCAGGCGAGTCAGGGAGGCGATCACTCAGAATGGTAATCGCCTCTCGCCTGTGATGATGAGTAATCGCCTATCGCCTCGAGGTGAGTAATCGCCTATCGCCTTGAGGATGAGTAATCGCTCATCGCCGGTATGGATCAGTAATCGCCCAGATTGCACATGATCGCCGTGTGTTAAGGTTCGGAGATCAGGTGGTCAGCAAGTCGCCGAAAGAGAACATCGCCGGGTGTTTGAGAAGACTTGGCATGCACTTGTTGTATGGTCTAAGTACAGAGGATAAGTGGCACATCTGCCACCATGTGTAGTGTGAGCTGCAATGCCCAGGGTTAACCAGCTCGCCATGTTAAGGTTGCGCCCAGAGTAGCCTGCGTACTAAGCTACTCCCTGTGTGGATAACTTAGTCGCAGGGGCACAGTGGAAGTAACGTTTCAGTTGCAGACACTCCAGATGATGACACGTGTACGACCAGATGTTATCCACGTGTCAGGAGGAGTAACCGTCAGGAGAGAGAAAGACTCAGGTATATATACAAACTCTTAACAAAATTAGAAGGAGGTTTTTTCAGATTCTCATAGCTCACACATCTGAGAGTTTCAGTCACACACGGGTCTCACAGAGAGATTCAGATAGTTTTGGTGTTCCTGTTGCCTGACTTGAGCGTTGGAGCTACAACGGCCGCTAGAGGCGCCGTCTGTGTGTTTTGCAGGCAGCGTTTGGAGTTCTGGCGGTGGTTCTTGGAGCGTTCCTGCAGAACAGAGGGCTAGACGAAGGAGTGACGAGGCAGTCCTCCACGTTCGAGTCAAGCGGCAGGATCATTTGGAGCCCACCGTGGGGCCCGTGTAAATCTGGTTCCCATCCACGTCGCAGTTCTTGAAGTTTCTTGAGGTTTCTTGAAGTTTCTTGGAGCTTCTTGATCATTTCGTCGAGGTTTCTTGAAGTTACGTCGAAGTGCAGAGGAGATGAGTAGAAGAACCAGGCAAACCTCACCTGCGTCATCTGCTGAAGAAGGAGCTGTTACCATGGCGCAGGTAGTGGAGATGATGCGCGCGCTACAAGATAGCGTCGCGGAATCGAGAGTTGAGCAAGAGAGGATGCGTGCAGAGCTGACTGCATCGCAAAGAAGAAACGAAGAGTTGAACCGTATGAATGAAGAGCTGCGTAGGGAATTGCAGGAGCAGAAGGAGCGCGCAGCTGAAGAGAGAACATCGACGCCACCGTCGCCTCCGCGAGCATTCCCTATGCCTTTCTCCCCCGAAATCATGAACACGGTGGTGCCTCCCAATCTGGTGGGATTGAAGGCGTCGTTCACGGGGGCGGAAGATCCAGAAGCACACCTGACAGCTTTCCACACTCAGATGATGCTGACTGGAGGTTTAGATGCTGTGTACTGCAAGATGTTCATGAGCACGCTGAGCAGAGTGGCTATGGAGTGGTTCGTGAGCCTGCCAGAGGGCCACGTCACTTCCTTCCATCAGTTCGCGAAGCTGTTCATGGAGCAGTACATCATTAACCGACCTGCGCCAGTAGTGTCCTACGACCTGTTTGACGTGCGCCAGTATCAGGGGGAGCTGTTGAGGGACTACCTCAATCGCTTTGGGGCGCAGGTGGTGAGATTGCCCACCAAGGACGAGGACATGCTGGTGCATGCGTTCAAGAGAGGTATCCTCCCTGGTCCTTTCAGTGAATCGCTCATCAGGAGCCACCCTGCCACCTTCACCGAGATACGGCGACGTGCGGTGGCACACATAGTAGCAGAGACCGAGGTCTCTGAGAAGAGAGGAAGTGCTGCACCATCGAAGCCACGTGGAGGTCAGGGGAATCAACAGCAACAGGCGCGGGTGCATGAGGTCAAGGAAAGGGGAAAGGAGCAGAGAAGGTCTCGCCCTTATGCACCAAGGAAGGACCAGACCAGGGGGCGTGCAAGCAACGCACCCCCCAGGTATGATTTCATGATAAGTTTGGCGGAGCTGATCGCCATCCCTGCTCTGGCAGCAAGACTCCATGTGCCAGAGAAAATCGATAGGGTACTTGGAGGGAGGAAGGATGAGTGGTGTGAGTTCCATCAAGCTTATGGACATACACTCCGTAACTGCCTGGCGTTGGGGCGTCAGCTTGCTGAGTTGGTGGAGACAGGGTTCCTGACCGATTACCTGCGGAAGACACAAGGTGATCGCGCTTCGGGGTCCCAGGAAGGCGACCAGTAGCATGAACTCCCTGTGTTTGGGGAGGTGAGGTGATGGAAGAGGCTACACTGGGGGGGCTCCCAGAGCTGAAGCAAAAGGCATGATCGCCCCACGTGTGTGCATCGCCAGGGCGGTCATCGCCGGTTAAAGGAGACCCTATCCAGAGTGGTTGAGGCGTTGGAGAATGGAGCTTGTCGGCTGGCGACTCTGGACGTAACGACTATTCCCAGAACCCAGGACGCTACATGCTTCTTTCTTACTTTCGTTAAGTTGTAAAGTAGATGCGCTATCGCGTTTTGCACACACTTAGTGTATTAAAACAGTTGAGCAGATCAGGGGCACTCTTTTTAACGATGCCACCCAATAAAAGATTTTCAGTACATAAAGTGTGCAACTGTTCCCAGTTTAAAGTTCTCCTTGCCCCAGGTGCAAGACCAGGTGATCGGTGGTGAGTTACCAGGTGGCCACCACCCGCAGATCAGCCCCTAGATAAGCGCTGGGATGTAGAGCGCGATCAGCCATCAGTGCATGCAGACCGCGATCAGCAGTCGGTGCATGTAGAGAGTGAGTACTCGGTCGGTGCATGGTCATCGGGGTCTTGCTAACACGTGTTAAGCTGGGACCCAAGTTCCCAGCGAGAGCGTTAAGCAAGCACCTCGTATGATTCCAGAAGAAGAGGTCCTCGCCGGTCGGGATGTCGGTGAACGCGCGATGAGGCAATGCAGGTAGGGCGCGCCCAGTGTGTGCGCTTAGACAGCCACGCCTGGCGCCCCCCTGGGAGCGTGCACCCACGAGGAAGTCCTCACCTCTGCTTTATACAGCAAGGTTGAGGCGAGAGAAAGTCCTCTTCCTTTGCTTTTTACAGCAAGGTTGAGGCAACAGTGAAAGTCCTCACCTCTGCTTTATACAGCAAGGTTGAGGCGAGAGAAAGTCCTCTTCCTTTCCTTTTTACAGCAAGGTTGAGGCAACAGAGAAAGTCCTCTTCCTCTGCTTTATACAGCAAGGTTGAGGCAAGAGAAATACCTTTTCCTCTGCTTTATACAGCAAGGTTGAGGCCAGAGGAAGTCCTCCTTGCCTTTGAGCAAGTGCAGGCACCAGAGGAAGTCCTCCTTGCCCTTGAGCAAGTGCAGGCACCAGAGGAAGTCCTCCTTGCCCTTGAGCAAGTGCAGGCGAGAACAGAGGAAGTCCTCCTTGCCCTTGAGCAAGTGCAGGCACCAGAGGAAGTCCTCCTTGCCTTTGAGCAAGTGCAGGCACCAGAGGAAGTCCTCCTTGCCTTTGAGCAAGTGCAGGCGAGAACAGAGGAAGTCCTCCTTGCCCTTGAGCAAGTGCAGGCGAGAACAGAGGAAGTCCTCCTTGCCTTTGAGCAAGTGCAGGCACCAGAGGAAGTCCTCCTTGCCCTTGAGCAAGTGCAGGCGAGAACAGAGGAAGTCCTCCTTGCCCTTGAGCAAGAGCAGGCGAGAACAGAGGAAGTCCTCCTTGCGCTTGAGCAAGTGCAGGCACCAAAGGAAGTCCTCCTTGCCTTTGAGCAAGTGCAGGCACCAGAGGAAGTCCTCCTTGCCTTTGAGCAAGTGCAAGCGAGAACAGAGGAAGTCCTCCTTGCCTTGAGCAAGTGCAGGCACCAGAGGAAGTCCTCCTTGCCCTTGAGCAAGTGCAGGCACCAGAGGAAGTCCTCCTTGCCTTTGAGCAAGTGCAGGCACCAGAGGAAGTCCTCCTTGCCCTTGAGCAAGTGCAGGCACCAGAGGAAGTCCTCCTTGCCCTTGAGCAAGTGCAGGCGAGAACAGAGGAAGTCCTCCTTGCCTTTGAGCAAGTGTAGGCAACAGAGGAAGACCTCCTTGCCTTTGTGCGAGTGCAGGCGAGAAAGAAGAAAGTCCTCCCTCGACTTTGTACAGCGAGGTGCAGGCGAGTGAAAGTCCTCACCTTGACTTTGTACAGCGAGGCTGAGGCAAGAGAGAAAGTCCTCTCCCTTTGCTTCTTACAGCAAGGTTGAGGCGAGAGAACCAAGTCCTCACCTCGACTTTGTACAGCGAGGCTGAGGCATGAGGAAAAGTCCTCTTCCCTTTGCTTTTTACAGCAAGGTTGAGGCAAGAGAACCAAGTCCTCACCTCGACTTTGTACAACGAGGCTGAGGCATGAGGAAAAGTCCTCTTCCCTTTGCTTTTACAGCAAGGTTGAGGCAAGAGAACCAAGTCCCTTCCCTCTGCTTTTTACAGCGACGCTGAGGTGAGAGAAGCAAGACCTCACCCACGACTTCTTACAGCAAGGTTGGGACAAGAGGGGTCATCGAGAAGCACTTTTCTTCCCCAAAACACAGGCGTCATAGTTGGTGTTCAGACCCTCTACGCACTCAGCGCTGGTGTGGCAGAGAAGTGCAGCGAAGCCAGAAGCGCGATGACTGATCGGTGGTGCACTAGCATGCTAGTCGGTGGTCGGTGGTAGAAGCAAGTTCTGCTGTGTGAAGCCGAAGCGTTTAGGCCCGTTAAGTCGGTCATCCAGCACAAAGTTATGTTGAAGGCAATGCTAAGGCAACAGTTAGCCGCGATCAAGTCAGAGGCCAAGTTTGAGGGGTTGTAGGTAGATCGCGCTAAAGCCTAAGCTAGTTAACAGTTAGTCACATGCAGAGAGTTAAAGAGAAGAAACGCAGCGAACTCCAGCGCGTTTGAGAAGAAGAAAACAGAGAAGGTGAATCTCTAGATGATCTAGAGAGATGCTTTGAATGTTTGAAGGCGAAGAAGAAGGGATGAAACAGTGTTAGTACCAGAGTGTGCGCTGCTGTAGACCGCCAGAAGACGATTTCTTAGTCTCTTCGCTGAGAACAAGTTCACAGCTCGAGACTGGGGGGCTTGTGTTCCGGTCGGTCATCGGTAGTCGATGACATCAGCAGCAGTTGACGACGTGGACCATTCACAGGGTAACACGTGGTAGAGGATAGCAGGGGAGTCAGGGAGGCGATCACTCAGAATGGTAATCGCCTCTCGCCTGTGATGATGAGTAATCGCCTATCGCCTTGAGGATGAGTAATCGCTCATCGCCGGTATGGATCAGTAATCGCCCAGATTGCACATGATCGCCGTGTGTTAAGGTTGGGAGATCAGGTGGTCAGCAAGTCGCCGAAAGAGAACATCGTCGGGTGTTTGAGAAGACTTGGCATGCACTTGTTGTATGGTCTAAGTACAGAGGATAAGTGGCACATCTGCCACCATGTGTAGTGTGAGCTGCAATGCCCAGGGTTAACCAGCTCGCCATGTTAAGGTTGCGCCCAGAGTAGCCTGCGTACTAAGCTACTCCCTGTGTGGATAACTTAGTCGCAGGGGCACAGTGGAAGTAACGTTTCAGCTGCAGACACTCCAGATGATGACACGTGTATGACCAGATGTTATCCACGTGTCAGGAGGAATAACCGTCAGGAGAGAGAAAGACTCAGGTATATATACAAACTCTTAACGAAATTAGAAGGAGGTTTTTTCAGATTCTCATAGCTCACACATCTGAGAGTTTCAGTCACACACGGGTCTCACAGAGAGATTCAGATATAGTTTTGGTGTTCCTGTTGCCTGACTTGAGCGTCGGAGCTACAACGGCCGCTAGAGGCGCCGTCTGTGTGTTTTGCAGGCAGCGTTTGGAGTTTCGGCGGTGGTTCTTGGAGCGTTCCTGCAGAACAGAGGGCTAGACGAAGGAGTGACGAGGCAGTCCTCCCCGTTCGAGTCAAGCGGCATGATCAGTTAATACAATGGTCAGCCGACCGACCTCGACCAGCTGACCCCAGACCTTGGGCGACGTCCGAGGTCCGACTACTACGAAACTTTATTTACCAGCTCTTTGTATTTTAAATAATAACATCTTCTGAAATTATTTAAATATAATACTTTTATTCCAATTAAAGTTTCTAGGTCCTTACAGGTTGCATATGCTTCAAGGCAACTCAAAGTTCACGAGAGGAACTATCCTACCCATGACTTGGAGTTGGCGGCTGTGGTGTTTCCCTTGAAGATTTGGAGGCATTATTTGTATGGAGCTCGGTTTCAGGTGTTCAGTGACCATAAAAGCCTAAAATATCTGTTTGATCAGAAGGAGTTAAATATGAGACAAAGAAGATGGATGGAGTTCCTAAAAGATTATGACTTCCAACTGATATATCATCCAGGGAAGGCCAATGTAGTGGCAGATGCCTTGAGTAGGAAATCAATACAAGTATCAACCATGATGATTGAAGAGCAGAAATTGATTGAGCAGTTTAGAGATTTAAACTTTGGAGTGGAATTTCATGTAAATCATATTAGTTGTAGTAAGTTAACTATAACTAATGATTTCATTGGGGTGATAAAGGATGAGCAATTAGAGGATCCTAGCCTGAAGCGTATTGTAGAATTACTAGGCACCGATCAGGCTAAAGACTTTGTGATGGGCGATGATGGGATCTTGAGATTTAATGGCAGAATTTGCATACCTGTAAATGAAGAGTTGAAGGAGATGATCCTAGAGGAAGGTCACCGGAGTCGCCTTAGCCTACATCCAGGCATGAACAAGATGTACCATGACTTGAAGGAGTCATTTTGGTGGTTGGGCATGAAGAGAGACATCGCCCAGTATGTTACTACCTGCTTGACGTGTCAGAAGGCAAAGGTAGAGCATCAAAGACCTGGTGGTTTGTTGCAGCAATTGGATATCCCTGAATGGAAATGGGACAGCATCGCCATGGATTTTGTTACCCATCTACCCAGATCGGTAAGGGGTCATGATGCAATCTGGGTCATCATTGATCGACTGACGAAGAGTGGTCACTTTCTTCCAGTGAATATGAGGATGCCTATGGCCAAGTTGGCATAGTTGTACATCAGAGAAACTGTGAGGTTGCATGGAGTGCCTTCCAGCATTGTTTCGGATAGAGATCCCAGGTTCACCTCACGGTTTTGGCAGACTTTACAAGACTCTTTGGGAACTAAGTTGAGGATGAGCTCTGCATATCATCCTCAAACAGATGGACAGTTTGAGAGAACAATTTAGTCCTTGGAGGATCTGCTGAGGACATGTGTTTTGGACCAATTGGGAAGCTGGGATGAGATGTTGCCACTGGTAGAGTTTACTTATAATAACAGTTACCACGCCAGTATTGGGATGGCACCTTATGAAGCCCTGTATGGGAGGAAATGCAGAACTCCCTTATGTTGGTACCAGGAGGGCGAAGCAGTCTTGGTTGGGCCAGAGTTGATTCAGCAGACGACCGAGAAGGTGAAATAGATACAAGGCAGAATGAAAGCTTCTCAAAGCCAGCAGAAATCCTATGCAGATCAGAGGAGAAGACCTTTGGAGTTTGCTGCTGGGGATCATGTGTTTATGAGAGTGACGCCAACCAAGGGTGTAGGACGAGCTATCAGATCAAGGAAGCTGTCTCCTAAGTTTGTTGGACCATATCAGATCTTAAGGAGGATCGGTCCAGTGGCTTATGAAATCGCCCTACCTCCCCAATTAGTAAATCTGCATAATGTCTTTCACGTGTCACAGCTAAGGAAGTATCTTGCAGACCCTAGTCACGTGTTGGAAGTGGAC
This sequence comes from Phaseolus lunatus, assembly GCA_013389735.1. Taxonomy (NCBI): domain Eukaryota; kingdom Viridiplantae; phylum Streptophyta; class Magnoliopsida; order Fabales; family Fabaceae; genus Phaseolus; species Phaseolus lunatus. The sequence goes on along the minus strand of CM023866.1, from coordinate 29,385,281 downwards.
GATGTGCAGATCAGGGATGACTTGTCGTTTGAAGCGAAACCAGTCAGGATTGACGATCAGCAGAGTAAGCAGCTCAGAGGCAAGACCATCAACATGGTGAAAGTAGTGTGGGATGACAGATCGGGTGATTCAACTTGGGAATTAGAGGAAACCATGAGAGAAGCCTACCCATACCTCTTTTCCTTGTAATTCAATTTTCGAGGACGAAAATTTTTCTTGTTGGGGAGAATGTAAGGACCTAGAAAATTTTATTGGAATGAAAGTGATATATCAAGTGAATTCTAAGTATGTTTTTATTTAAAATATAAAGGAAGGAAAGTGTAGCTTAGAAGTCTACGAGATCGCCGTTGTTGAAGACGGAGGCGATCTCCGACTTCTCTGGTACATAATCGCCTGTCGCCTAGAGTACACATGATCGCCAATCGCCTATGGTGCACATGATCGCCAATTGCCTATGGTGTACATGATCGCCGAAAGTACACTTAGTATGTGGTCAAGATACTGGATCAACCATAGTGGGTTCCAAAAACCACGCGTATCAAGGTGTGGGTTAAGCCTTAGATACGTTGTGCATGCGAAGCTCTATGCTTGAGCATAAGAAATCGTCCTTAGGGTTGCATGCATGGGCGTACGAGGAGTAGTGCTGATCTATTCTTGGAAATGTGAAGCTACCGACGTCACCAAGTCATGTGGAGGTGATACCTTGGACGTAACATAGTGGGATGAAGAACCTTCAGCAAGGCATGGCGATGTGTCATCAGTCATCGCCAGGGCGAGAGACATGCGGTCATCGCCAGGGCGAGAGACATGCGGGCATCGCCAGGGCGAGAGACATGCGGGCATCGCCAGGGCGAGAGACACGCGGGCGTCGCCAGGGCGAGAGAGAGGCGGGCATCGCCAGGGCGAGAGAGACGCGGGCATCGCCAGGGCGAGAGAGACGCGGGCATCGCCAGGGCGAGAGAGACGCGGGCATCGCCAGGGCGAGAGAGACGCGGGCATCGCCAGGGCGAGAGACACGCGGGCATCGCCAGGATGAGGGACACATCAGTCGTCTCCCAGGGAAAGACATCAGTCGTCTCCCAGGGAGATACATCAGTCGTCTCCCAGGGAGAGACATCGGTCGTCTTCCAGGGAGAGACATCGGTCGTCCGCCAGGATGAGACATCGGTGGATAGTCATCGCGCGATGTCGTGTTTCACACAGATAAGGTGGGACCCAGGCTCCCAGCATGAGACGTCTTGCATGCGCGACACGTAGACAAAAAGGGTGTTTCAGAATAGTTAGCATAAGAGAGTTGGTATGGAAAGTGACCCAGAGTTGGTGCGCAGAGACCCACGTGGTCATACTGTTAGAGGAAATGTATACGCAAGCTTCCCTGCAGAGTGGGTGGTGGCAGCGGCATGCCTAGGAAGGGTGGCTTAAGTTCAAACTTCAGTTTGGATAGGCAGGGTTCGAACGTTGATTGAGTAGAGAGAAATTGAGTGAGTTGGTTTTAGCTCCCTGTTTCTTCTTCTCCTTCTCCATACGTTCAGACGTCCTAGCGCATCAGTTGGCTATCGGCGACTACCATAGAGCACCTGGGAGGTTCTCTGCAAGTTCTCCAAGCCGGACGCTAAAACAGAGTTAAGGCATCCTTGAATCGCGTTGGGTTGGAGCTCTTAGTGAAGTTTACGCTAGTCCAGGTAAGGGAAGCTAGCATTTTTTTCGTTTATAAAAACTTTAGGCGAGTAGGTTCTGAGGTGAGGGCGACGTGGTCGCCAGTTTCATATTCTTTTTCACGATGCTCTGTTTTTATGTGTGGGGCGACGTGATCGCCGGTTTTAAATGTTGATTTCGAACTCCCCTGTTTTAGTGTCGTTTGAAACTGTTTGAGATTGAAATGTGAAATGCGTGTGATATTCGAAAATCTGAACTTTGGTGTGATTGTTTCTGTGATTGTGATTGTCTAAGAAAAGATTCAAAATATTATATGATGCAGTTGTGCTTTTACGTGTGATATAATGTACTGGATGAATGTGAAATTGTGATCAAGACATAGTATTTTCAGGAAAGGAAATACCGTGTTAAGATTGGTTATGAGGTGTATTGATCAGTGAGTAACCTGTGAATGAGACGATCCTGACTCTGCTGATATGATGGGATCACATAGATGAAGTCATTCAGTTGGTGAGAGTCGAAGGAGGTCCATATGTATGGGTAAGTCGTTTGAAAGATAACTGACTTGACCTGTTATATGGATTAACCCTGTCATACTGAGAGAGTGAGGATATTGAGATTGAGATCGAGATGATGTTTATGCGCATAGCTGTGGGAACTTTACAGCAATGTAGTATGACAGGTGCAGGTCTCTGGATGCTAAGTTCAACGCACGAGTCTTCCGGAAGTAGAGTCATGTGTCTATGTGTTATGAGTCAGTGGAAAGTCTGACATGTGAACCATGAGTATTGAATGTATTGAATAGACACTTGACGAGTTTGTGGAATATGGGGATGTTGATGGTTGAAATTGATATAGATTATGAATGGTGTGAAGATTTATGCTTTCTATTGATATAAAGTTTCATATTTAAATTTTTTAAAAAATATCTAGCTTACCCTTTGTTTTGTATCGTGGTTGTTTTTCTTAAACCTGTGATGATCGTGTATATCTGCACGGGAGTAGATGAGGTTGCAGGTAGTAGAGCTCCTCAGTGAGCACTTTCTGGAGGAGGAGATCACCGGTTTTGAATGTTGTTGTTTTGTTTTATTTTGAAAACTCCTGTATGGAGATGTATTAAAACTTCCTCGAAAAGGGATATTATTTTGAGGCACATTTGTATTAATGGATGGATTATATTATGTATATATCTATGTTATTTTTTTTTTTGATATTATTGTGTCACCTGTATTTTATTATATAAAAATGAATGATATTTTGAGGGGCGTTACAATATCTGCCCAGGGGATCTCGGTGGATCCAACCAAAGTGGAGGCAGTGCTTCAGTGGGAACGTCCTAAGACAGTTACTGAGATAAGGAGTTTTGTGGGTTTAGCAGGCTACTATCGGAGGTTCATTGAAGATTTTTCCAAGGTAGTAGCTCCTTTGACTCAGTTAACTTGCAAAGATCAACCTTTTGCTTGGACTGAAAAGTGTGAGCAGAGTTTCATGGGGCTGAAGAAGAGGTTGACTAGCGCTCCAATGTTAGTGATCCCGGATGTGGGAAATCCTTTTGATGTTTACTGTGATGCTTCACATCAAGGTTTGGGATGTGTGTTGATGCAAGAGAAAAGAGTGGTTGCATATGCTTCAAGGCAACTCAAAGTTCACGAGAGGAACTATCCTACCCACGACTTAGAGTTGGCGGCTGTGGTGTTTGCCTTGAAGATTTGGAGGCATTATTTGTATGGAGCTCGGTTTCAGGTGTTTAGTCACCATAAAAGCCTGAAATATCTGTTTGATCAGAAGGAGTTAAATATGAGACAAAGAAGATGGATGGAGTTCCTAAAAGATTATGACTTCCAACTGATATATCATCCAGGGAAGGCCAATGTAGTGGCAGATGCCTTGAGTAGGAAATCAATACAAGTATCAACCATGATGATTGAAGAGCAGAAATTGATTGAGCAGTTTAGAGATTTAAACTTTGGAGTGGAATTTCATGTTAATCATATTAGTTGTAGTAAGTTAACTATAGCTAATGATTTCATTGGAATGATAAAGGATAAGCAATTAGAGGATCCTATCCTGAAGCGTGTTTTAGAATTACTAGGCACCGATCAGGCTAAAGGCTTTGCGATGGGCGATGATGGAATCTTGAGATTTAATGGCAGAATTTGCATACCTGCAAATGAAGAGTTGAAGAAGATGATCCTAGAAGAAGGCCACAAGAGTTACCTTAGTCTGCACCCAGGTATGAATAAGATGTACCAGGATTTAAAAGAGTCATTTTGGTGGTCGGGCATGAAGAAGGAGATAGCTCAGTATGTTGCTACCTGCTTGACATGTCAGAAGGCGAAGGTAGAACATCAACGGCCTAGCGGTTTGTTGCAGCAATTGGATATCCCTGAATGGAAATGGGACAGCATCGCCATGGATTTTGTTACCCATCTACCCAGATCGGTAAGGGGTCATGATGCAATCTGGGTCATCATTGATCGGCTGACGAAGAGTGCTCACTTTCTTCCAGTGAATATGAGGATGCCTATGGCTAAGTTGGCACAGCTGTACATCAGGGAAATTGTGAGGTTGCATGGGGTGCCTTCCAGCATTGTTTCGAATAGAGATCCCAGGTTCACTTCACGGTTTTGGCAGACCTTACAAGATTGCTTGGGAACTAAGTTGAGAATGAGCTCGGCATATCATCCTCAAACAGATGGACAGTCAGAGAGAACGATCCAGTCCTTGGAAGATCTGTTGAGGACGTGTGTCTTGGATCAATTGGGAAGTTGGGATGAGGTGTTGCCGCTGGTGGAGTTTACTTATAATAACAGTTACCACGCCAGTATTGGGATGGCACCATATGAAGCCCTGTATGGGAGGAAATGCAGAACTCCCTTATGTTGGTACCAGGAGGGAGAAGCAGTCTTGGTTGGGCCAGAGTTGATTCAGCAGACGACTGAGAAGGTGAAACAAATACAAGGCAGAATGAAAGCTTCTCAAAGCCGACAGAAATCCTATGCAGATCAGAGGAGAAGACCTTTGGATATTGCTGCTGGGGATCATGTGTTTATGAGAGTGACGCCAACCAAGGGTGTAGGATGAGCTATCAGATCAAAGAAGCTGTCTCCTAAGTTTGTTGGACCATATCAGATCTTAAGGAAGATAGGTCCTGTAGCTTATGAGATTGCTCTACCTCCCCAATTAGCAAATCTGCATAATGTCTTTCACGTGTCACAGCTAAGGAAGTATCGTGCAGACCCTAGTCACGTGTTGGAAGTGGACGATGTGCAGATCAGGGATGACTTGTCGTTTGAAGCGAAACCAGTCAGGATTGATGATCAGCAGAGTAAGCAGCTCAGAGGCAAGACCGTCAACATGGTACAGGTGGTGTGGGATGACAGATCGGGTGATTCAACTTGGGAATTAGAAGAAACCATGAGAGAAGCCTATCCCTACCTCTTTTCTTTGTAATTCAATTTTCGGGGACAAAAATTTTTCTTGTTGGGGAGATTGTAAGGATCTAAATAATTATTTGGAATAGAAGGAGTATAATTTTAATGAATTCTGAATATGTTATTACTTAAAACGAAAAGAGCTTGTAATGGAAATTTAATGGTGGTCAGACCTCGGATGTCGCCCAAGGTCTGAGGGCGGCGTGGTAGAGGTCGGTCGGTGGACCATAGTGGGTTCCAGAAATCACATGTAGGGAGGTGTGATTTGAACCTTAGGAGCGCCATGCATGCAGAATAACTACGGGACTTTACGCTTGGACATAAGGGATTTACCTTTGTGTTGCATGCTTAGGCACGTAAGGATTGAGTATTGAGCTGCCCTCGGGCAGGAGAAGCTACCGACGTCACCGAGCCATGTGGGGGTGGTAACACAGGCGTGGAGTAGTGGTAGGACGAGCCCTCAACAGGGTGTGACGATGTGGCATCAGTCGACAGAAGCCAGGCGATGTGTCCTCGCCACATCAAGGACGATGAGAGATCGCCAGGACGAGAGACACGCGGGGATCGCCAGGGCGAGAGACACGCGGGGATCGCCAGGGCGAGACACACGCGGGGATCGCCAGGGCGAGACACACGCGGGGATCGCCAAGGCGAGAGACACGCGAGCATCGCTAGGGCGAGAGACACGCGGGCATCGCCAGGATGAGGGACGCATCGGTCGACTTCCAGGGGGAGACATCGGTCGTCTTCTAGGGAGAGACATCGGTCGTCTTCCAGGGAGAGACATCGGTCGTCTTCCAGGGAGAGACATCCTTCGTCCGTCAGGAAGAGGAATCGGTCATCGCCGGTATGAGAGGCATAGTCATTGCGCGAGCAGTCATCGGTGGAAGGTTATCGCGCGATGTCGTGTTTCACACAGATAAGGTGGGACCCAGGCTCCCAGCATGAGAACGTCCTGCATGCACGACACGTAGACAAAAAGGGTGTTTCAGAATAGTTAGCATCAGAGAGTTGGTATGCGCAGAAACCCACGTGGTCATATTGTTCAAGGAAGTGTGCACGCAAGGTTGCTTAGAGAGTGGGTAATGGCAGTGAAGGCTAAAGAGCCGTTCGACCTTAAGAGCTGAGGGAATCAGGTCATTTAGTTCCCCTTTCTCCTTTCTCCTCCACTCGAAGACGCAACTATCCTCACGTACCAGTGCTACGATCGGCGACTGCCATTGTCCTTCTGGGAAGTCTCTGCAAGTTCTCCCGTGAGGACGCTAGAACAGAGTAAGTCGTTTTGCTCTATTTTTCGAGTCGAATCTGAGCTTGAGAGGGTTGCCTCTGCATAGGCGTTGCCGGCGACTCCCTTAGCTCCAGAAATCGTCTCTGTTAGAGTAGAAAATGAGTAGTATAGTCAGTTTTGTGATAAAGGCTCCATGGTGCAGGTTAGGACATCTTTAAGCTTCGGTGGGTTTTGGAGCTCTTAGTGATTTTGTGCAAGTTCAGGTAAGGGAAGCTAGCATTTTCGTTTATAAAAACTTTAGGCGAGTAGGTTCTGAAGTGAGGGCGACGTGGTCGCCGGTTTCATATTCTATTTCACGATGCTCTGTTTTTATGTGTGGGGCGACGTGATCGCCGGTTTTAATGCAAATTTAGAAATCCCCTGTTTTAGTGTCGTTTTGAAATTGTTTGAGATTGAAAGGTGAAATGCATATGATATTCGAAAATCTAAACTTTGGTATGATTGTTTCTGTGATTGGGATTGTTTAAGAAAAGATTCAAAATGTTATATGATGGAATTGTGCTTTTACGTGTGGTATAATGTACTGGATGAATGTGAAAGAGTGATCAAAGCATAGTATTTTCAGGAAAGAAAATACCGTGTGGAGATTTTATGAGGGTGTATTGATCTGTGAGTATCCTGTGAATGAGGCGATCCTGACTCTGCTGATATGATGGAATCACATCAGTTGGTGAGAGTCGAAGGAGGTCCATATGTATGGGTAAGTCGTTTGAAAGATAACTGACTTGACCTGTTATATGGATTAACCCTGTCATACTGAGAGAGTGATGATATTGAGATTGAGATCGAGATTATGTTTATGCGCATAGCTGTGGGAACTTTACAGCAATGTAGTATGACAGGTGCAGGTCTCTGGAAGCTAAGTTCAACGCACGAGTCTTCCGGAAGTAGAGTCATGTGTCTATGTGTTATGAGTCAGTGGGAAGTCTGACATATGAACCATGAGTATTGAATGTATTGAATAGACACTTGACGAGTTTGTGGAATATGGGGATATGGATGGTTGAAATTGATATAGATTATGAATGGTGTGAAGATTTATGCTTTCTATTGATATAAAGCTTCATATTTAAAGTTTTTAAAAATATCTAGCTTACCCTTTGTTTTGTATCGTGGTTGTTTTTCTTAAACCTGTGATGATCGTGTATATTTGCACGGGAGCAGATGAGGTTGCAGGTGGTAGAGCTCCTCAGTGAGCATTTCTGGAGGAGGAGATCGCCGGTTTTTGAATGCTGTTGTTTTGTTTTATTTTGAAAACTCCTGTATGGAGATGTATTAAAACTTCCTCGAAAAGGGATATTATTCTGAGGCACATTTGTATTAATGGATGAATTATATTTGTTCCGGTCGGTCATCGGTAGTCGATGACATCAGCAGCAGTTGACCACGTGGACCATTCATAGGGTAACACGTGGTAGAGGATAGCAGGCGAGTCAGGGAGGCGATCACTCATAATGGTAATCGCCTCTCGCCTGTGATGATGAGTAATCGCCTATCGCCTTGAGGTGAGTAATCGCCTATCGCCTTGAGGATGAGTAATCGCTCATCGCCGGTATGGATCAGTAATCGCCCAGATTGCACATGATCGCCGTGTGTTAAGGTTCGGAGATCAGGTGGTCAGCAAGTCGCCGAAAGAGAACATCGCTGGGTGTTTGAGAAGACTTGGCATGCACTTGTTGTATGGTCTAAGTACAGAGGATAAGTGGCACATCTGCCACCATGTGTAGTGTGAGCTGCAATGCCCAGGGTTAACCAGCTCGCCATGTTAAGGTTGCGCCCAGAGTAGCCTGCGTACTAAGGTACTCCCTGTGTGGATAACTTAGTCGCAGGGGCACAGTGGAAGTAACGTTTCAGCTGCAGACACTCCAGATGATGACACGTGTACGACCAGATGTTATCCACGTGTCAGGAGGAATAACCGTCAGGAGAGAGAAAGACTCAGGTATATATACAAACTCTTAACGAAATTAGAGAGAGGTTTTTACAGATTCTCATAGCTCACACATCTGAGAGTCTCAGTCACACACGGGTCTCACAGAGAGATTCAGATATAGTTTTGGTGTTCCTGTTGCCTGACTTGAGCGTCGGAGCTACAACGGCCGCTAGAGGCGCCGTCTGTGTGTTTTGCAGGCAGCGTTTGGAGTTCTGGCGGTGGTTCTTGGAACATTCCTGCAGAACAGAGGGCTAGACGAAGGAGTGACGAGGCAGTCCTCCACGTTCGAGTCAAGCGGCAGGATCAATATTATGTATATACCTATGTTAAATTTTTGATATTATTGTTTCACCTTTATTTTATTATATAAAAATGAACAAGATTTTGAAGGGCGTTACAGTGTGAGTTCCATCAGGCTTATGGACACACGCTCCGCACCTGCCTGGCGTTGGGGCATCAACTTGCTGAGTTGGTGAAGACAGGATTCCTGACCGATTACCTGCGGGAGTCGCAAGGTGATCGCGCTTCTGGGTGTCAGACAGGTGATCAGCAACACGAGATCCCTGTGCATGGGGACGTGAGGTGATGGAGGATGCAACGCTGGGGGGGCTCCCAGGCAGCTCAGGAGGAAGCTCCTCGTGAATCAGGCGTCGCCAGGGAGGTCATCGCCTATGAAAGGAAGGGGTCCATACAGAGTGGTTGAGGCATTGGAGAATGGAGCTTATCGGCTGGAGACTCTGGATGGAGCAGCTATCCCCATGATGTGGAACGATACACGCTTAAGTTTCTAATTCAGTTAAGTTGTAAAGTAGATGAGTTCTCGCACTGCATACACCCTCAGTATATTTACTGCGAGCAGTTGAGTAGATTAGGAGGCACTTTTTTAACAAGGCCACCCAATAAAAGGAGATTTCAGTACATAAAGTGTGCATGTAATCCCAGTTTAAAGTTCTCCATGCCCCAGGTGCAAGTACAGGTGATCGGTGGTCAGTTACCGAGTGGCCACCACCCACAGATCAGCCCCTAGATAAGTGCTTGGAAGTAGAGCGCGAGAAGTGATGAAGCACCGATCAGTCATCGGTGCACTCAGAGCACGATCAAACATCGGTGAACTCAGAGTGCGATCAGTCATCGGTGCATTGAGAGCAGAGCACTCATCGGTGCACTCAGAGCGCAATCAAACATCGGTGCACTCAGAGCGCGATCAGTCATCGGTGCATCGAGAGCAGAGCACTCATCGGTGCATGGTCATCGGGGTCTTGCTAACACGTGTTAAGCTGTGACTTAGGTCCCCAGCGAGAGCGTTACGCAAGCACCTCGCACGATTCCAAACAAGAAGAAGAGCTGCTTACCAGAGAACGTGCGGTGAGACCATGCAGGCAGGGATGCGCCTGGTGAGTGCGCTTAGACAGCCACCCCTGGTGCTCCCCTGGGAGCATGCACCCACTCGGAGAAAAAAGTCCTCTCCTCGACTTTGTACAGTGAGGCAGGGGCGAGAGAAAGTCCTCACCCTCGACTTTGTACAGCGGGGTGCAGCGAGAGAAAGTCCTCTCCCTCGACTTTGTACAGCGAGGTGCAGGCGAGAGAAAGTCCTCTGCCTCGACTTTGTACAGCGAGGCATGGGCCAGAGAAGAAAGTCCTCACCCTCAACTTTGTACAGCGGGGTGCAGGCGAGAGAAAGTCCTCTCCCTTGACTTTGTACAGCGAGGCATGGGCCAGAGAAGAAAGTCCTCACCCTCGACTTTGTACAGCAAGGTGCAGGCCGAGAAAGTCCTCTTCCTCTACTTTTTACAGTAAGGTTGAGGCGAGAGAAAAGTCCTCTTCCTCTGCTTCTTACAGCAAGGTTGAGGCAAGAGAACCAAGTCCTTCTCCTCTGCTTCATACAGCAAGGTTAAGGCGACAGAGAAAGTCCTCTTCCTCTGCTTTTTACAACAAGGTTGGGGTGAGTGAAAAAAGTCCTCACCTTGACTTTGTACAGCGAGGCTGAGGCGAGATCAAAAGTCCTCACCTCGACTTCTTACAGCGAGGCTGAGGCGAGAGGAAAAAGACCTCACCTCGACTTTGTATAGCGAGGCTGAGGCGAGATAAAGAAGTCCTCACCCTCAACTTCTTACAGCGAGGCTGAGGCAAGAGGAGTCATCAAGAAGCAGTCCTCTTCCCCAAAACACAAGCATCATCTTCAGAGGTCGGGTCCTCTATGCAGTTAGCGCTGGAGTGACACAGAAGTAATGCGAAGCCTGAAGCGCGATGACTGATCGGTGGTGCGCTAACATGCTAGTCGATGGTCGATAGTAAAGCTCTGAGTTTGAAAGCTTCCCCAAACAAGCTCTTGTGCGATCAGTCGAAGCATTTAGACACCATCAGGTCAGTCATCCAACATGAATTTATGCATAAAAGGTTTGTACACAAGTTTTGTAGCAGAAAAAGAGGTTACATAGAAGAAAGAGTTGCAAGGGAAAAATCTCAAGGAAGAAGAGTGAGCCTGCCATCGGCCACTGAATGGTGGAGGCTAGGTTGGGTAGAGTCCAAGTCTGGCAGGACGCAGTGAACCTGCTGCAAAGCCCATGGAACCCATCTATCAGAGCCTCGGCACCAGCAGCCATGGTCTCAGGTACATCGGCTTCGAGCTGCTTCTTCTCTTTGGCAAGGAAGACCACTTAGTCTCTTCGCTGAGAATAAGTTCACAGCTCGAGACTGGGGGGCTTGTGATCCGGTCGGTCATCGGTAGTCGATGACGTCAGCAATAGATGACTACGTGGGCCAGTCATAGAGTGACGCGTGGCATGGGATAGCAGATGAACCAGGGTGGAGATCGTTCAAGAACGACGATCAGTGGTCAGTTACCGAGTGACCACCATCAGCAGATCAGTTCCTACATGAGCGCCTGGAAGCAGAGCGCGAGAAGTGATGAAGCATCGATCAGTCATCGGTGCATGCAGAGCGATCAGTCATCGGTGCATGCAGAGCGATCAGTCATCGATGCATGCAGAGCGATCAGTCATCGGGGGTTCCTCGTCAACGCGTGTTAAACTGGGACCCAAGCTCCCAGCGAGAACGTTACCCAAGGACCTCGCCTAATTCCATAAGCAGAGCACGACAAACGTAAAGAAGCGCCATCAGTCATCGGTCAGGGTGACACATCGATCACCGGCCAGGATGAGACATCGGCCATCGGTCAGGATGAGAGACACCTCGATCATCGGTATGTGTCGAGGTGACATCGGCCGCGGCGATGTGAACAATGCGCCCAGTGATCAGTAAAGCGCCCAGAGGCAGGGAGTGGCCTTAGTCGCGAGACAACCATGCATGAAGATGGGAAGATGCAGTTAGGTGCAGAATCCTGCTGGGACAAGAACCCATCAAGGTTAGAGTCTCCCAGTGAGGTTGCATGCATGCCACGTGGACCGTGAAGATGTTCCCAGAGATTAGGTAGGGCAGATGGGCATAGAAATCAAGGGGTACAGAGGTACCCACGCGGCCTCCCCTGTTAGACTTTACACTCAAGTGAGGAAGGCCTGCACGCAAGGTAGCCCTGGGGGGTAGATAACGGCGGTGCAGAGTAATCAAGTGGCCTAGAGGTAGCCAGTAGGGGGCGACGCGGGTTTATATTAGGAAGAAGAACACTGAACCAGGTACGCAATACGTAACCCAGAAATTACACAAAGAGAGTTTTCAGTGTTTCCTTGCCCAAACTGACTTGAGCGTCGGAGCTACACCGGCCGCTAGGGCGCCCCTCTGTGTTTGCAGGAACCGTTTGCTTCATTCAAAGGGAAGCCAACTGGAGGAACAGACGCGGACGCGGGAGGAACGCGGAGCCCATCCATGCTCGAGTCAACCGGCGGGAACAGGAATGACAAATTCTTTTTAAGAAAATCCTCTTAGAAGGTGGAAACCTTGAGGAGGTGTTTGAAAAGCATGCCTAACATTCATTAACAAAGATGGTGTGTAGGTAGAAACCTTTGGTAATGACAAAGATAAGGAAGAATGAAACCTTGGAGGTGCAAGTTGTAGCATGGCATGAGTCAGCATGATTGATTTGGTTGATGAGACTTTGTGACTCGATTTATCATTTCTTTCATTCTCTTTTTCATTTTCTCTTTTTGTTTTCATTTTTAGTTGGTCCTCATGAACCTCTTTGGGAGAGAGGGGTTTTAAGGTAACCTTATGCCCTTGGAAGGTAAAATTCATTTTCTTGGTTAGGCCATCATGTAGAACTTGTCTATCATATTGCCAAGGCATTCCTAATAAAATATGGGTTGCTTCCATTGGCACAACATCACATAAAACCTCATCTTTATACTTTCCTATAGCAAAGTTTATGAGGACTTGTTTATTAACCATGATTTCTCCTTCGACACTAAGCCATTGTAATCTATAGGGCTTTGTATGAGAGATAGTGGGTAAACCAAGCTTCTCCACTACTCTTGTACTTGCCACTTTAACATAACTACCCCCATCTATGATCAGGGAACATAACTTGTTGGAGATAAGGCAGTGGGTTTGGAAAATTGATGAAGACCAAGTAGAGGAGGCGCTTGAGGCCCAAGCCATGAAGCCCAAGCCCAAGTTGGGGCCCAAGCCCAACCAAATAGCTCAACATCCTTCATGCCTCAAAGGATGACTAGGAGTAAGGCTAAAGCTTTGGGAGAAGAGCATCAATGGATGTCTCTTTTTGTAATTACTTGTGTATAGTTTTTAGTAGAACTTTAAAGGAAGGTGTAGATATTAAAATAATGGGTGTCAATGTATAAAGATAGGTCACACCTTGTGACATAAAGAGAAGGGGTAGGTGTAGTTTTTAGGAGGTGCCAAAGTAGAAAAAAGGTCACACCTCCCATGTAACTCAAGATTGGCTCCAAATTTGAATTAGAATTAGGAGGGAATTTTGAATTTGTTTCACTTTCATTTCAGCCCTCTAAACCTATAAATAGAGGTGCTTGGTCATTGTAAATTCAACATTTAAATTAGAAGAAAAGTTACTATACTCAAATTGTTAGTGAATTTTGTGAGACTTGTTCTCCTCTTCCTTGTCTCATCTTGTGAAGCTTTGGGAGCTCTCAAGTGGCGGCAAATTTGCACTTATCTTGGATCATCACCTCCAAGTGGCGTGTCCATTCCCAATCCATGGCTACAACCACATAATTTTCATCTTCTTTCATCTTCCATAGTCATTTCAATTGGTAGTTTTGATTCTATGTCTTGTTCTTGAATTTCAATCGGTTCTTTTGTTTCAATTTGTGTTTCCATTCTGTTTTTGTGTTTAAATTCTGCACCTATTCTATTATGAGTTCAGCACCTTGTTCGTCATTCATTCATCACCATTAATTGTGTTTTAACCTTGGACCTTTGGAAATGAACCTTCACATCTACTTAACACTTGTTAAGTTAATGTCCAGTGGGGATTTTCCTTAGGTGACTCATGTAACGCCCCTCAAAATATTGTTCATTTTTATATAATAAAATAAAGGTGAAACAATAATACCAAAAAAAAAATTTAACATAGGTATATACATAATATAATTCATCCATTAATACAAATGTGCCTCAGAATAAAATTCCTTTTTGAGGAAGTTTTAATACATCTCCATACAGGAGTTTTCAAAATAAAAAAAAACAACAGCATTCAAAAACCGGCGATCTCCTCCTCCAGAAATGCTCACTGAGGAGCTCTACCACCTGCAACCTCATCTGCTCCCGTGCAAATATACACGATCATCACAAGTTTAAGAAAAACAACCACGATACAAAACAAAGGGTAAGCTAGATATTTTTTTTAAAAAAACTTTAAATATGAAACTTTATATCAATAGAAAGCATAAATCTTCACACCATTCATAATCTATATCAATTTCAACCATCAATATCCCCATATTCCACAAACTCGTCAAGTGTCTATTCAATACATTCAATACTCATGGTTCACATGTCAGACTTTCCACTGACTCATAACACATAGACACATGACTCTACTTCCGGAAGACTCGTGCGTTGAACTTAGCATCCAGAGACCTGCACCTGTCATACTTCATTGCTGTAAAGTTCCCACAACTATGCGCATAAACATCATCTCGATCTCAATCTCAATATCCTCACTCTCTTAGTATGACAGGGTTAATCCATATAACAGGTCAAGTCAGTTATCTTTCAAACGACTTACCCATACATATGGACCTCCTTCGACTCTCACCAACTGAATGACTTCATCTATGTGATTCCATCATATCAGCAGAGTCAGGATCGTCTCATTCACAGGATACTCACTGATCAATACACCTCATAACCAATCTCAACACGGTATTTCCTTTCCTGAAAATACTATGTCTTGATCCCACATTCACAACATTCAACACATCATATAACACTTAAATGAACGATTCCAATCACAGCAACAATCATTCCAAGGTTCAGATTTTCGAATATCACATGCATTTCACATTTCAATCTCAAACAGTTTCAAACGACACTAAAACAGGGGAGTTCGAAATCAACATTTAAAACTGGCGATCACGTCGCCCCACACATAAAAACAGAGCATCGTGAAAAAGAATATGAAACCGGCGACCACGTCGCCCTCACTTCAGAACCTACTCGCCTAAAGTTTTTATAAACGAAAATGCTAGCTTCCCTTACCTGGACTTGCGTAGAATCTCACTACGAGCTCTAACCCACCGACTTAAGGATGCCTTAACCTGCACCATGGAGCCTTAGTCATAAAACTAACGACATTACCCATATTCTGCGTTAACAGAGGCTAATTCTGAAGCTAAAAGAGTTGAATGCAAAGCCCATGCAGAAGCAACTCTCTCACGTTCAGAAACAACTCCAAAAACAGAGCACGAAGAACTTACTCTGTTTCACGGCTTTGATCAGAAAACTTGCAGAGCACAACGTCAGGAATCCAGGGGAAGTTGCCGATCTTCAACTGGTTCGCTAGGACGTCTGAACGCAGGGAGAAGGAGAGGAAAGGAATAGGGAACCAACGCTAACTCACTCAATCACTCTCGAACCACAGCAACGTCCACTGCCTCTCAGGAGTGAGTTTTGAATCTAAACCAACTTGCCCAGAAATGCCGCTGCCACCACCCACTCTGCAGGAAAGCTTGCGTGCACACTTCCTTGAACAGTATGACCACGTGGGTTTCTGCGCATACCAACTCTCTGATGCTAACTATTCTGAAACACCCTTTCTGTCTACGTGTCGCGCATGCAGAACGTTCATGTTGGGAGCCTGGGTCCCACCTTATCTGTGTGAAACACGAAATCGCGCGATAACCATCCACCGATGACTGCTCGCGCGATGACCATGCCTTTAATACCGGCGATGACCGATGCCTCTCATACTGGCGATGACTGATTCCTCTTCCTGACGGACGACCGATGTCTCACCCTGGCAGACAACCGATGTCTCACCCTGGCAGACAACCGATGTCTCACCCTGGCAGACAACCGATGTCTCACCCTGGCAGACAACCGATGTGTCTCCCATCCTGGTTGATGACCGATGTTCCTCTCATCCTGTTGGCGATCTCTTATCGCCCTTGTGTGTGACGAGGACACATCGCCCCACTCGGGTCACCGATGTCACATCGTCACACCTTGCTGAAGGCTCGTCCTACCACTACTCCACGCCTGTGTTACCACCCCCACATGGCTCGATGACGTCGGTAGCTTCTCCTGCCCGAGGGCAGCTCAGTACTCAATCCTTACGTGCCTAAGCATGCAACACTAAGGTAAATCCCTTATGTCCAAGCGTAAAGTCCCGTAGTTATTCTGCATGCATGGCGCTCCTAAGGTTCAAATCACACCTCCCTACATGTGATTTCTGGAACCCACTATAGTCTACCGACCGACCTCTACCACGCCGCCCTCAGACCTTGGGCAACATCCGAGGTCTGACCACCATGAAATTTCCATTACAAGCTCTTTTCGTTTTAAGTAATAACATATTCAGAATTCATTAAAATTATACTTCTTCTATTCCAAATAATTATCTAGATCCTTACAACTCACTCTAAATTGCTAAGAATCTTGATCCTAATTCTAAGAAAGTGTCACAAATATAATGAACCTAAAATCAAGTCACATCAAAAATATTTTCTCTTTGGGTGTCATCCAAAGGTTTTGGAATGGTCCCAAGCATTCGCCTTATGACCAATAAGTCACCTTCAAAAGGTACCTCATATTCATTATCACTAGGGGTTTTTGAAGGGGAAGGGGAGTTAGACCTAGAAGATTTATTACTATGGTCACTTACTACTTGCCCTCCCTTAATCATCATGGTTCGCTTTGTTGGACAATCGGCCGCTATGTGCCCAAGACCTAAACATTTAAAACACTTTTTACTTGAGGTTTCGATAGGAGATTTAGGGGTTGAAGTTGAGGGTTTAGAATCCCTCGGTTTGTAAGTTGACTCCTTTAGAAAATTGGAGGGAAAAGTTGAAGAAGATTTGTCTTTGTTTTTCTAAGATGAGTGGTAGAAGCCATCATTATGAGACTTTTTGGGATTCTACCTTGATGGCAAGGTGAACCAATTTTTCTAAAGAGGAGTATTCATAAAGTTCTACCACATCTTGTATGTCTCTTCTTAAGCCACTTACAAAGCGAGCCATTTTGGACTCCTCACTTTCATGCATGTCAATTTTAGTTAATATGGTTTCAAGTTCTTTAAAATAAGCATCCATACTTTGTGTTCCTTGTTGAAGCCTTTGGAGCTTCAACAAGAGCTCTTTCCTATAGTGTGGAGGCACAAATCTAGCGCACATGCATAACTTTAAATCTTCCCAAGAGACCACGACTGGCCTCTTGTTTAGCCCAATGTCCATTATAGTCTTGTGCCACCATTGCATGGTATAATCCAAAAATTCTAAGGAGGCTAACCTAACTCTTTGGTCATCTTGGACCTCATGTACATTAAAAATTTATGCTACTTTAGCCTCCCAACCTAAATACACATTAGGATCACCTTCCCCACTAAAACTAGGAAATTTTACAAATGGCAAATAAGGCTTTGCCACATTTCCGCACCTATCTTCAAAATGATGCGTCCTCCATTCGTCTTCTTCTTCATGGCTACCATAGGTTTGGTAACTTCTTGATTCATGCCTTTGATGATGTCTTCTTCCTCAGTGGGGTCTTTCATAGGCCAATTCAAGCCTTTGGAGTCTGATGTGAGTTGAATTTAGATTGATTCATTTAGGTGGCACTTTTGAATTAAGATTGAGATTACTTAGCAATTTAAAGTGAGAAACCTAAGGAAAATTCCCACTGGATATTAACTTAACAAGTGTTAAGTAGATGTGAAGGTTCATTTCCACAAGGCCAAAGGAAAAACACATTTAATGGTGAAGAATGAATGACAATTAGGAGCGACATTTAAGCAAACACAAGGTGAGCAACACATATGGACCGAATTGAAATAAGAATAGAAAAATAAGAACAAGACATATTTTGGATTTGAAATTAGGAATGGAAATGGAAGGGAAAAGAGATGAGTGAAAAGAAACTTAGGAGTGGTGGAATTGTGAATGAGCACGCCACTTGGATGGTGAATTGAATCCAAGATAAGTGTAGATGCCGCCACTTGAGAGCTTCACAACACTCACAAGATAAGACCAATTTAGGAGTAGCTCACTCACACACTAATCACACAAGAATTTGTGTATAGTAACTTTACTCTAATTTTCAACTTATGAATACATGAGATAGGCCTCCCTATTTATAGATTTAGGAGCCTTGGAAAGCAAGCTTAAAGGGTAGAATGGGAAAAGAGAAAAAATGGGCAGCCATAGGGTTTGACTAAGTCAATCCCTTATTCTAGGCTTATCCTTCTAGAAACTAGGTCAAAATGCTTTCGAATGGGCTAGGAACAAGCTAGAATGCTACCCACACCCCCTACTATGCTAAAGGTACTTTATTCTAGCTTATTTATACTATTTGGACCCCTTATTTGAGCCCAATTTATTTACGACATTTTTCTAAATATTTAAGAAGACTAATAGGAAGAACTTTAAGTGCTCTGGTCTTCTTCCAATTCTCCCTCTGAGGTCTCTACTTTGAGATGACTTCTCTTTGTATCCTTTAGCATCCTTTGTCATCATCTTGTGGGCTTGGTTTGCATCATGCCCCCCAAGTTGGAGAGAATTTGACCACGAATTCATAACTCCTGCATATAACATAGTCAGCGGGCTCACATATAAAATAGGGCAAGAAGGGAAATGTGAACTTGACTTATAGTCGTGAAGCTTTGGGAGTTCAAAAAGGACAAGCTCTTCTGTCAAGCCATTTTGGAAAAGAATATTTGGCAATGAAAGAGTTTGGTCAGAAAGAGCCTCTCAAAAGCGAATAACCCTTAGGAGGTGTTTTATGTTCATCCCAAAAGTTCTTTGACCAAGATGTCAAGTAAGAAGAGTTATTGGGTAATGAAAATGAGAAAGAAGGGGGACACCTTGGAGGTGGAGGTGGAAGCATGGCACAAGTCAACATGATTGATTTAGTGGCATAAGAAGATATGTTGTGACTCGATTTATCTTTTCTTTATTTTTCTTTTTCATTTTCTCTTTTATTTTTCATTTTGATTTGGTCTTCGTGTACCGCTCTTGGAGAAAGAGATTTCAAGGTGATCTTATGCCCATGAAAGGTAAACGAAATGTTGTTGGTAAGGCCATCATGTAAAGTTTTTCTATCATATTGCCATGGCCTACCTAAAAGAACATGAGTAGCTTCTATAGGTACAACATCACACAAGACATCATCCTTGTATTTTCCAATTGAGAAGGCTATGAGGACTTGTTTATTTACCACAATTTCCCCTTTGTTACTTAACCATTGGAGTTTGTAAGGCTTTGTATGAGAGATGGTGGATAACTCAAGTTTTCCACCACTCTTGTACTGGCTACATTGGTGCAACTTCCTCCATCAACGATTAAGGAACACAAATTGTTATTGATAAGGCACCTTATGTGAAAGATGTTTTCCCTTTGACTTTCATCAAAAGGTGTTTGAATTTGACCAAGTAAGCGCCTTATCATTAACAAGTCTCCCTCACATGGTATCTCACATTCTTCTTCACTATGATTTGTTGAAGAGGGAGGGGATTTGGACCGTTGAGAACTATGGTCACTCATAACAACCCCCTCTTTAGCCATCATTGTTCGTTTAGAAGGACAATGAGATGCAATGTGACCAAAACCTAAGCATTTAAAACATTTTGTATTAGAGGTTTTGGTAGGGGATTGAGGTGTTGAAGTGGAAAGTTTAGAATCTCTAGGTTTATAAGTAGACTCTTTAACAAAGTTTGAAGAAGTTTTGTTTTTGTTTTTCCAAAAGAATGGTAAAAGCCATTGTAACATCCCTCCAAATTCTTTTCATATTTATAAAATGAAATAAAGGTGAAACAATAATATCAAAATTGAACATAGATATATACATAATATAATTCATCCATTAGTACAAATGTGCCTCAAAATAATATCCCTTTTTGAGGAAGTTTTTAATACATCTCCATACAGGAGTTTTCAAAATAAAATAAAAACCACAGCATTCAAAACCGGCGATCTCCCAATAGAAGACAGAAAACAGGCGATCTCCTATCAGAACCAGAAAACAGGCGATCGCCTAACAGAAACAGAAACAGGCGATCTCCTTCCGGTGACCACTCACAGAGGAGCTCTACTACCTGCAACCTCGTCTGCTCCCGTGCAAATATACACGATCATCACAAGTTTAAGAAAAACAGCCACGATACAAGACAAAAGGGTAAGCTAGATATTTGAAAGAGAATTTAGATATGAAACCTTAAAATCAAGATAAAACAAATTTAAGACACCCACGTAAAAACCATCAAATTTTCTCATTCCCTCCACATGACCATCAAGTAATCACATATTTCACAATTTCCTCAAGAGTCTTTCAATTCACATACTCCATCAAGTGTCTATCAATTTCAATGTTTCTCATTTCTCACGTCAGACTTACACTGACTCATCACACACAGACACTTGACACTACTTCCGGAAGACTCGTGCGTTGAACTTAGCATCCAGAGACCTGCACTTGTCATACTGCACCACTGTGAAATCACACACATTCACAGGGCCGCTGTGAAATCACACACATTCACAAGCGTATAAATGAATCTCAATATCATCACTATCCTAGCATGACAGGGTTAATCCATACAACGGGTCAAGCTCGTTCTCTTTCAAACAACTCACCCATAGGTATGAACCTCCATCGACTCTCAACACCTGAATAACTTCATCTATATGATTCCATTATATCAGGAGAGTCAGGATATCTCATTCACAGGATACTCACTGATCAATACACCTCATAACCGATCTCAACACGGTATTTCCTTTCCTGAAAATACTATGTCTTGATCCCACATTCACAACATTCAACACATCATATAACACTTAAATGAACGATTCCAAACACAGCAACAATCATTCCACGGTTCAGATTTTCGAATATCACATTTCAATCTCAAACAGTTTCAAACAACACTAAAACAGGGAAGTTCGAAATCAACATTTACAACCGGCGATCACGTCGCCCCACACATAAAAACAGAGCATCGTGAAAAAGAATGTGAAAACCGACGACCACGTCGCCCTCACTTCAGAACCTACTCGCCTAACGTTTTATAAACGAAAATGCTAGCTTCCCTTACCTGGACTTACGTAAAACACCAAGAGCTCCAAAGCCCACCGAAGCTTAAAGATGCCTTAACTCTGTTCTAGCGTACTGACGGAAAACTCGCAGAGAACTCCCCAGGTGACCAATGGCAGTCGTCGCTCGTTGTACTGGTGCTTGAGGATACCTGAATCGCAGCGCGAAGGAGAGAAAAGAGGAGGATGAAGGTAAACTCACTCTGTCACTCTTGAACCACAACAACGTTCTCTCCTCTCAGAAGTGAGTTTTTGAATCTAAACCAACTTGTCCACAAATGCCGCTGCCACCACCTACTCTGCAGGGAAGCTTGCGTGCACGCTTCCCTGAACAGTACGACCACGCGTGACTTTGCGCATAATTCTCTGATGTCACTATTCTGAACCACCCTTTTTGTCTACGTGTCGCGCGTGCAGGACGTCTCATGCTGGGAGCCTGGGTCCCACCTTATCTGTGTGAAACTTGACATCGCACGATAACCTTCCACCGATGACCGCTCGCGCGATGACTATCCACCGATGTCTCATCCTGGCGAACGACCAATGTCTCTCCCTGGAAGACGACCGATGTGTCCCTCATCCTGGCGATGACCGTCTGTCTCTCGCCCTGGCGATGCCCGCGTCTCTGCTGCCTGGCGATGCCCGCGTGTCTCTCATACCGGCGATGACTGATGTGCCTCATCCCGGTGATGACTGGTTCCTCTTCCTGACGGACGACCGATTCCTCATCCTGGCAGACAACCGATGTCTCACCCTGGAAGACCACCGATGTCTCACCCTGGCAGACCACCGATGTGTCTCCCATCCTGGTTGATGACCGATGTTCCTCTCATCCTGTTGGCGATCTCTTATCGCCCTTGTGTGTGACGAGAACACATCGCCTTACTCTGGTCACCGATGTTACATCGTCACACCTTGCTGAAGGTTCTTCATCCCACTATGTTACGTCCAAGGTATCACCTCCACATGGCTTGGTGACGTCGGTAGCTTCACATTTCCAAGAATAGATCAGCACTACTCCTCGTGCGCCCATGCATGCAACACTAAGGACGATTTCTTATGCTCAAGCATAGAGCTTCGCATGCCCAGCGTATCTAAGGCTTAACCCACACCTTGATACGCGTGGTTTTTGGAACCCACTATGGTTAATCCAGCATCTTGACCACATACTACGTGCACTCCCGTCGATCACGTACACCATAGGCGATTGGCGGTCATGTCTCCTCTAGGCGATAGGCGATTATGTGCCAGAGAAGTCGGAGATCGCCTCCGTCTTCAACAACGGCGATCTCGTAGACTTCTAAACTACACTTTTCTTCCTTTACTCTTCTTGATCCACATGTCTTCCTCGAGCACACCCACGTGATTACCTCACGATAAAGTCATCGCACCTGACTACTTGGTTAATACAATGGTCAGCCGACCGACCTCTACCAGCTGACCCCAGACCTTGGGCAACGTCCGAGGTCCGACTACTACGAAACTTCATTTACCAGCTCTTTGTATTTTTAAATAATAACATCTTCTGAAATTATTTAAATATAACACTTTCATTCCAATTAAAGTTTCTAGGTCCTTACAGCCATCATTATGAGCATTTTTAAAAGAAGTTTTCTTTGAAATTTGTGATTCTACCTTGATGGCAAGGTGAACCAACTTTTCTAAATTGGAGTACTCATAGATTTCTACCACATCTTGGATATCCCATCTTAAGCCACTTACAAATCTAGCCATTTTGGACTCCTCACTTTCATGCATGTCAACCTTTGTTAAAGTTGTTTCAAGTTCCTTAAAATAAGCATCCACACTTTGTGTTCCTTGATGAAGCCGTTGAAGCTTCAACAAGAGATCGATCCTATAGTGTGGAGGCACAAATCTAGTGTGCATGCATAACTTTAAATCCTCCCAAGAGACCACGACTAGCCTCTTGTTAAGTCCAATGTTCATTACAGTCTTATGCCACCACTACATGGCATAGTCTACAAACTCTAAGGAGGCTAACTTAACTTTTTGGTCATCTTGGACCTCATACACATTAAACATTTGTTCTACCTTAGCCTCCCATCCTAGGTAAACATTGGGATTGCAGTCCCCATTAAAACTTGGCAATTTAATAAAAGGGAAAGGGGTTTTGGGACTTTGATGATGATGATGTGGATAGCGCCGCTCCTCAAAGAGTTGTTCTCTCCAATCTTGATCATCTTCATAGCTTCCATAATTTGTGTAGGTTCTTGAATGCCGCCTTTGCTCCCATCTTCTTCCTCTAGGTGGTCTATCATGAGCCATTTCAAATCTTTGAAATCTTACCTCCATTTGCCTCATTTCTTCCTCCTTTTGGACTATGGTTCTTTTGGCCACTTCCAATTCACCAATAAGGAAGGCTTTGTGTGGAGAATGAGGTTTGGAAGATTCACTTGAAGAAAGATTAGCCATAAAGAAGACACAAATAGAACAAACAATTAGGAAAGCAAAGTTAGTGGAAAAACAAGCTCAAGCTTGCGGTTTGGAGGAGAACACTCAAAGCACTCAAGAAATTTTCCCACTCCTCAAAGGTCTTTCTTGATTGATGAAAACCCTCAAATAAAAAAGGACAAAGCCTCAATCACTCAAGCAAGATTAAACCGAAACAAAACTTGAAGGAAATAAGAAGACAAGCAAGAAAAACTTAAACAAGAAAAGCTAAAGCAAAGATGGAAAGAGATATATGACAAAACTTGAAGAAAGACAAACAATAAAAGCACAAAAGAAGATTCTAAGAAACTCACTAAACTTTTAACTATGAAACTTTGTAAATAGAAAAGTGCTAAAGTAAAAGGATAAAAAATTCCACAATGTTAAAAACAATTTGCCAATCAAGTTGAATCCATAGTTTTGAAAATGATTTTCTTGACAAATTCTTGGCTGTTTTTGCTTTTTTTAAAACGTCAAATGCTTACTGTTTTCGAATTCCCTCAATGTTTTGAACGACACTTTTGGTGCAGTAAAAAAAATGGTACTGTTTTGGAAATTGCTCACTGTTTTTGTTTCTTTTTTTTTTTTTTTTTTACAATACCTTGTTGTTTTTTTTATCGTAATTGCATCATGCAAATTGTCAAGAACATTTAATTTTCACAAAAAAATAAATTGTTGTGGTTTGGATTCAATATAATTGAACACTTAAAATCATGTGTTTGGAACTTTGAATCAACTCTTACTAAAAACTAGTTTCTAATTACTTTCAAATTTCAAAAATTAAAAGTAAGTAGAATCAAAACAAGGACTCCTAGAACACTAATGAACATAAGACTCAAAGGAAAAGGCAAGATCAATAAAAGATATAACAAGAAACATATTCAAAACGAAAAATGTGATGAATATTAAAATGGCCAAAAAAAATTCTGCAATGAATTAAAGGGCTGGAAAATAAAAGCAAGAAATTAAAGGTACTTGAATTTAAAGACAAGAAAGTAAAGGTACTTGAATTTAAAGACAAGAAAGTAAAGGTACTTGAATTTAAAGACAAGAAAGTAAAGGTACTTGAATCTAAATTGCTTGAAAGTAAGAGTGAAATCAACTCAAAAAGATAAACAAAACCATAGCTCTGAATACCACATGATGTGAGTTGATTTTAGATTGATTTATTTAAGTGGCACTTTTGAATTAAGATTGAGATTACTTAGCAATTTAAGGTGAGAAACCTAAGGAAAATCCCCACTGGATATTAACTTAACAAGTGTTAAGTAGATGTGAAGGTTCATTTCCACAAGGCCAAAGGAAAAACACATTTAATGGTAAAGAATGAATGACAATTAGGTGTGGAATTTAAGCAAACACAAGGTGAGCAACACATATGGACCGAATTGAAACAAGAATACAAAAACAAGAACAAGACATATTTTGGATTTGAAATTAGGAATGGAAATGGAAGGGAAAAGAGATGAGTGAAAAGAAACTTAGGAGTGGTGGAATTGTGAATGAGCATGCCACTTGGATGGTGAATTGAATCCAAGATAAGTGTACATGCCGCCACTTGAGAGCTTCACAACATTCACAAGATAAGACCAATTTAGGAGGAGCTCACTCACTCACTAATCACACAAGAATTTGTGTATAGTAACTTTACTCTAATTTTCAACTTATGAATACATGAGATAGGCCTCCCTATTTATACATTTAGGAGCCTCAGAAAGCAAGCTTAAAGGGTAGAATGGGAAAAGGGAAAAAGTGGGCAGCCATATGGTTTGACTAAGTCAATCCCTTATTCTAGGCTTATCCTTCTAGAAACTAGGTCAAAATGCTTTCAAATGGGCTAGGAACAAGCTAGAATGCTACCCACACCCCCTACTATGCTAAAGGTACTTTATTCTAGCTTATTTCTACTATTTGGACCCCTTATTTGAGCCCAATTTATTTACGACATTTTTCTAAATATTTAAGAAGACTAATAGGAAGAACTTCAAGTGCTCTGGTCTTCTTCCAATTCTCCCTCTGAGGTCTCTACTTTGAGATGACTTCTCTTTGTGTCCTTTAACATCCTTTGTCATCATCTTGTGGGCTTGGTTTGCATTAGAGTCTTTCCTCCATTTGCCTCATCTCTTCCTCCTTTTGTGCAATGGTGCGCTTAGCCTCCTTTAATTCTCCAATAAGAAAAGCCTTTTGAGAAGAATGGGGCTTAGATGATTCACCACTTGAAAGATGATCCATAACAACACAAAAAAAACAAAATACAAAGAACAAACAATTAAAGAAAATAAGTTAGTAAGAAAGCAAAAACTTGGGGCAATTTGGAAGAAAAAACACTCAACCACTCAAAGAAAATAAATTTCCCCTTAACCAAGGTCTTTCTTGTAGATGAAAATTCTCAAGTGAAAAAGGTCAAAGCCTTCAACGCTCAATCCAAAGCAAAAACACCACAAAACTTAAGGAAAAGAAGAAAAGACAAGCAAGAAAAGGTGTAAACAAGAAATAGCTAAACCAAAGTTGGAAATGAGATTATGACAAAACTTAAGAAAGGAAGACAAGCAAGAAAAGCACAAAAGAAGACTCAAAGAAACTTACTAAACTTTTAACCAAGAAATTTTATGTTTTCGTTAGAACTTGTAAGAGCAAAAGGATAACAAAATCCACAAAGTTGATAACAATTTACCAATCAAGTTGAATCCAAGTTTGGAAAAGGAATTTGAAGTGCAATTGAAAGATATAAGTGCAGTTTTGATTTTGCTTACTGTTTTTGTTTATATATATATATATATATATATATATATATATATATATATATATATATATATATATATATATATATATATATTCTCTTTTATACTAAATGGAAATATGGAAAGAAGATCCATAGGATGCATCATGAACAATTTTGAAGAACATTCAATTTGCACAAAACTTTTGGTGGTGGATTCAATATAATTGAACACTTGAAATCATATGTTTGGAACTTGAAATCAACTCTTACTAAAACAAGTGTCTAAATACTTTGCAAAACTTTCAAAATTAAAAGCAAGTAAGTAGAATAAAAAAATAAGGACACCTAGAACACTAATGAACATAGGACTCAAAGTAAAAGGCAAGATCAAAGAAAGACATAACAAGAAACATATTCAAAACAAAAAATGCTATGGATATGATAAAATGGCCGAAAAAATCTGCACCAAAATAAGGGGCTGGAAAATAAAAGCAAGAAACTAAATGACAAGAAATTAAAGGTGCTTGAATTTAAAGACAAGAATGTAAAGGTACTTAAATGTAAAGGAGTTGTAAAGTGCCAAATCAACTCAAAAAGATAAACAAAATCATAGCTCTGAATACCACATGATGTGAGTTGATTTTAGATTGATTCATTTAGGTGGCACTTTTGAGTTAAAATTGAGATTAATTAGCAATTAAGGTGAGAAACCTAAGGAAAATCCCCATTGGACATTAACTTAAGAAGTGTTAAGTAGATGTGAAGCTTCATTTCCAAAGATCAAAAGGAAAACACAATTATGGCGAAGATGATGACAAGTAATAAGGTGCGGAAACAAAAGATAGCAAAGGAAACCCAAAACAAGGACAAAGACCGAATTGAAAATTGAAAGGAAATGGAATGGAAAAGATGAGTGAAAGGAAACTTAGGAGGATGAAGCTAGAGAAGTGATCACGCCACTTGGATGGTGGTTTACTCCAAGATGAGTGAAGAATGCCGCCACTTGAGAGCTCTCTAAATCTCACAAGATAAAATAATGGTGTAAGGAGACAATGCTCACAATACTCTAACACAATTTGTGTATAGTAACTTTACTCTTAATTCAACATGAAAATACATGAGGTAAGCCTCCTTATTTATAGGTGAAGGAGCCTTGGAGAGCAAGCTTAAGGGGTAGGATGGGAAGAGTGAAAAAATGGGCAGCCTTAGGGTTTGACTAAGTCAAACCCGCATCCTAGGCTTGTCCTTCTAGAAACTAGGTTAAAAAGCCTTCAAAAAGGGCCAAGAACATCCTAAAATGCTAACTACACTCCCTATTATACTAAAGGCACCTTATTCTAGCTTATATTTGTTATTTGGACCCCCAAAGTGAGCCCAAATTATTTACAACATTTTCAAATCATTTAAGAAGACCAGCAGGAAGAACTTTAGATGCTCTGGTCTATGGCCAATTCTCGCTCTAGTGAGCTCTCCACTTTGAGATGACTTTTCATTGTGTAAACTAGCATCCTTGGGCATCTCCTTGTTGACTTGATTTGCATCATTATTGTTGGCCTTAACCGCAAAATTCAATGATTGCTCTATCAACAAACCACTAGGCTCTTCCAGAATAACTCTTGCTCCACTACCCTACTAGTTGGAAGATCCATCTACTGAGAGAATCCATTGAAAATCTCTGGGGTCTGAGTGAGGACCTTCAGTCACCAATTCAACCATGAAGTCCGCATATATTTGCCCTTTAATTGGCCCTCGCGACTCGTACTGGATATTGAACTTGGATAATTCCACCGACCACCAGACCATCCGTCTTGCAATATCAGGCTTCTGCATAACCTTATGGATGGGTAGATCAGTCATCACTACCACGGGGAAGCTCTAGAAATAATGTCATAGCCATCTAGCTGTGAACACTACCGCCAAAGCAGCTTTCTCAATCACTTGGTAACGTTCCTCTGATCCTTGCAGCACCTTGCTGACGAAGTAAATTGGCTTTTGGACTTGATCCTAGTCCTGCACTATCACCGAGCTAATTGCTTGATCTGTGATGGAAAAATACAGGCAGAGAGGAACACTTGTCAGGGACTTGCCGAGGACTGGAGGGCTGGCTAAATACTCTTTCAACTTGACGAAAGCTTTTTCACACTCAGAAGTCCACACAAAGCGATTGTTCTTCTTTAGGCACTGGAAATATGGGTAACACTTATCCCCGCTAGGTGATAGGAAGCGAAAAAAAGCAGCCATCTATCCAGTTAGTTGCTTGACCTCCTTGACGGTGGCAGGGCTCCTCATCCCCATGATAGCGGCACACTTATCAGGGTTAGCTTCTATGCCCCTCTCAGTCAACAAGAATCCAAGGAACTTTTCTGCCTCCACCCCGAACACACATTTCTCAGGGTTTAGCTTTAGATCGTACTTGGCTATCATCGTGAACAGTTCCTCAAGATCATCCACATGCTGCTCTTTTTCCTTAGAGGTCACAACCATGTCGTCCACATATGCCTGCATCTTTCGCCCGAGCAAGGGGGCAAGAATTCTGTCCATCAACTGCTGGTAAGTGGCCTCAGCGTTTTTTATGCCAAAAGACATGACCTTGTAATAGTAGCTAGAGAACTCTTCCATAAAAGCAGTCTTGCTTTCGTCACTGGGGTGCATCCATTGATGCTTATTTCCCAAAGCTTTAGCCTTGCTTCTATTGACGCTCATGGATTAGGCTTCTTGGGCTTGGGCCCTCTTTATTTATACTACTATCTGGATTCTTCAAGAGAACCTAACTATTTACAAAATATTCTAATCTTTAAGAAAACTAGTAAGAAGAACTTTAAGTGCTCTTGAATATGGCCCTTTCTTCTTCTTGTGAAGTCTTCTTTTGATGGTTGAGATGGCCCTTTATATATAGCATCCTTGGTCATCTTTATGTGGTCTTGGTTCACATAACCTGATGACGATGGTTCTGGCCGCTTCCTCATCTGAAAAGGTCGTTCTCAAGTCGACATACCCCCGGACCTCCACATGATCTCCTGCAAAGCCAACTAAGCACTCATCATGCAGCCTCAGTTGGTCGGGAGATAGTCGCAAATTGACAAACATTGACCAAAACATTACATCAGTCGAGCTTTCCTGATCGATGAGGACCCAGTGCACCTTCCTTCCCACCATAACAACAGAGATTACCACTAGGTCGTTGTCATGAGGGACTACCTGTAAGGACCTGTAAAATTAAATTGGAATAAAAAGGGATATATTTTAAATGAATTCTAAGTATGTTTTTATTTAAAATAAAAAGGAAGGAAAGTGTAGTTTAGAAGACTATGAGATCGCCTGGTTAGTACATAATCGCCTGTCGCCTAGATTACACGTGATCGCCAGTCGCCTATGGTGCACATGATCGCCGAAAGTGCACTAAGTATGTGGTCAGGATACTGGATCAACCAGAGTGGGTTCCACAAAACCACACGTATCAAGGTGTGGGTTAAGCCTTAGATACGCTGTGCATGCAAAGCTCTATGCTTGAGCATAAGAAATCGTCCTTAAGTGTTGCATGCATGGGCTCACGAGGAGTAGGGCTGATCTACTCTTGGAAATGTGAAGCTACCGACGTCACCAAGTCATGTGGAGATGATACCTTGGACGTAACATAGTGGGATGAAGAACCTTCAGCAAGGCGTGGCGATGTGTCGTCGGGCATCGCCAGGCGCGAGGCATGCGGACATCGCCGGGCGCGAGGCATGCGGGCATCGCCAGGGCGCGAGGCATGCGGGCATCACCAGGCGCGAGGCATGCGGGCATCGCCAGGGCGCGAGACTTGCGGGCATCGCCAGGGCGCGAGGCATGCGGTCATTGCCAGGGCGAGACATCGGTCGTCTCCCAGGGAGGGACATCGGTCGTCCGCCAGGATGAGGCATCGGTGGTTAGTCATCGCGCGAGCGGTCATCGGTGGAAGGTTATCGGGCGATGTCGAGTTTCACACAGATAAGGTGGGACCCAGGCTCTCAGCATCAGACGTACTGCACGCGCGACACGTAGACAAAAAGGGTGGTTCAGAATAGTGACATCAGAGTGTTGGCCTGCGCAGAGGCACGCGTAGTCGTACTTTTCAGGGAAGCGTACACACAAACTTCCCTGCAGAGTGGGTGGTGGCAGCGGCTTTTGTGGACAAGTTGGTTTAAGATTCAAAAACCCACTTCTGAGAGGCAAAGGACGTTGCAGTGGTTCAAGAGTGAAAGAGTGAGTTTACCTTCATTCTTCTCCTTTTCTCTCCTTCGCGCTGTGATTCAGGCATCCTCAAGCACCAGTACGACGAGCGACGATGGCCCTTAGAGCACCTGGGAGGTTCTCTGCAAGTTCTACAAACCAGACGCTAAAACAGAGCTAAGGCATCCTTTAAGCTCGGTGGGTTTTGGAACTCTTGGTGTTTTGCGCAAGTCCAGGTAAGGGAAGCTAGCCTTATTTCCAACGAAAACCTTATATTAGATGATTGAGATGATGGGGTGACGTGGTCGCCGGTTTTCAACTATTATTGCATAATCCCCTGTTTTTGGACGAGATCGCCGGATTTGGCGTTGTTTTTCGAACTCCCCTGTTTTTGGTGTTGTTTGAAACTGTTTGAGATTTAAATGTGATATTCGAAAATCTGAACCTTAGAATGAGTTTTACTGTGACTGGAATCGTTCATTAAGTGTTGTATGATGTGTTGAATGTTGTGAATGTGGGATCAAGGCATAGTATTTTCAGGAAAGAAAATACCGTGTAAGATCGTGTAGGATGTGCATTGATCGGTGATTTCTATAATGAGATATCCTGACTCTCCTGAGATAATGAATTCATATAGATGAAGTTATTCAGGCGTTGAGAGTCGATGGAGGTTCACACGTATGGGTAAGTGTTTGAAAGATAACTACTTGACCTGTTGTGTGGATTCACCCTGTCATACTGTGAGAATGATGAAATTGAGATCGAGATTGTGTTGATGCGCATAGCTGTGGAAACTTTACAGCAGTGTAGTATGACAGGTGCAGATCTCTGAGTCTAGTCAACGCACGAGTCTTCCGGAAGTAGTGTCAAGTGTCTTGTGTGATGAGTCAGTGGAAGTCTGACGTGAGAAATGAGGAACATTGAAATTGATAGACACTTGATGCATTATGTGAATAGAACGACTCTTGAGGAAATTGTGAAATATGTGATTACTTGATGGTCATGTGAAGGGAATGAGAAAATTGATAGTTTTACGTGGGTGTCTTTAATTTGTTTTATCTTGATTTTAAAGTTTCATATCTAAACTCTCTTTCAAATATCTAGCTTACCCTGTGATTTTTGGTGTTGTGTTTGGCTTTTTCTTAAACCTGTGATGATCGTGTATAATTTACACGGGAGCAAATGATGCTGCAGGAAGTAGAGCTCCTCAGTGAGTGGTCGCCGGAAGGAGATCGCCTGTTCCTATTTCTGTTAGGCGATCACCCTTTTTCTGTTTTTTGATAGGAGATCGCCGTTCTCTGATAGGAGATCGCCTTTTGCTGTTAGGAGATCGCCTGTTTGTCTTTTTGCTGTATTTTGTTAAGTTTTGGAAAATTGACCGATTATGTATTAAACTCCCTGTGAGGAGAAACTTCATTACATATATATAATTATGTTCACTTCAATATATTTGTTTACCTTTATTTTTATTATATAAATATGAAAAGTATTTGGCGGGATGTTACACTACCCCTACCAAATCAGCCTTCTTGAAATAGAGTTCTAGCTCTAGCGTATCATCGTGGTCCAATGATATCACACTTCCAATGACATCATGACCCTCGCATACCGCTTGCGCTTGGCAGCAGCACACCAGAGAATCCACCCGAGATGGTGTTCAACTCAGAATGCACTGGCACTTCATATGCTTGGTCCCTCAGAGCAGCTTCCTCCTGGGGTTCTCCTTGATCAGCCTCAAGGTATTCCTTCAAGAAACCATATTTCAACAGCTCATCCAACTGATAGTCTAAAGCCATACATCGCTCAACGTCGTGTCTAAACCCTTGTGGAACTCACACAAAACATCTTTCCTCGACCCCAAATTTTTGTCAGCATTTTAGGGGAACCTTTGCTTCTTGGCTACTGTAGGTATACTGATCAGCTCCTTATAGGATATTTGGAACTTGGGACGAAATTCTTCCTCTTTGCCCTTTGTCTTAGACTCGTTTTTCCTGTATGAGACATGTCTCATTTCTGCCTTCCTCCCGATTGAGGTCTCATTAACCCTTAATGGCCAAGAGGCTTTATTGGTCTCTTTTGGCTTAGCTAGCCGAGAATACGAACCGTTGTTTCTTTTCATCACTGCTTCTTCAGCGTTGATGTGGGATCCTGCTCTTCGTCTGATCACGGCAAAAGTCTATGCCAAATTTTTGATTAGGGAATCGCAAAATGGCCCCAATGCGACCCCTTGCTCGAAAGCAGCGACCATTACATTCTCGTCGTGAGTCTGAAGTTTCACAGTGAGAGCCCAAAATCTATTCAAGTAATCCTTCAATTTCTACCCTTCTCTCTGCCGCACACTGAAAAGGTCATACAGAACTAGGGATTTGACTCGGTTGGCGTAGAACTACTCTCGAAACAGCTTGACGAACTGTGTGAAAGAAGTAATATGGTCGTCCGAGAGTCTACTTGATGAGGACTTAGAAGGGAATACGCTTACTGACCAGGCCCAACCTCAGAGGAGGCAGACTAGGAGAATAACACAAGACCAAAGGCCAAGTCAGGATGCTCCAACCATTGCCTTAGCTCCCACCATACCTCAGAGGATTACAAGAAGCAGAGCACAAGCTTTGGGTGCTGAGCATCAATTGTTTTCTTTATTTGTAATAGTAGTAAATAGGTGTCCTTAAGTATTAGAGGGGGGGTGTGCTATCAAAAAGGTGCCCTTAGCAATTGAAGGAGGGGTGTCTATCAAAAAGGTGCCCTTAGCAATAGAAGGAGGGGTGTGCTAGCAAATAGGTGCCTTTAGCAAAGGAAGGAGGGGTGTACTATCAAATGTTGCATTTTTGACCTATCTTCTAGAAGATTAGGATGATGGTGTGGTTTGACTAAAGTCAATACCCTAGGCAGCCCCACTTTTTGTATTTCCATCCCTATCCTTTAAGCTTGCTCACCAAGGCTCCTAAACCTATAAATAAGGAGGCCTACCTCATGTATTTCCAAGTTGAAAATTAGAGTAAAGTTACTATACACAATTTGTGTTAGAGTTTGCGAGCATTGTCTCCTTACACCATTGTCTTATCTTGTGAGATTTAGAGAGCTCTCAAGTGGCGGCATCCTTCACTCATCTTGGAGTAAACCACCATCCAAGTGGCGTGATCACTTCTCTAGCTTCATTCTCCTAAGTTTGCTTTCACTCATCTTTTTCCATTCCATTTCCATTCTAAATTTCAATTCCGAAATCTATGTCTTGTTCTTGTTTTAATGCTTTGTTTCCTATTCAGTTTCCTTCATTTTGTTTAGTTTCCTCTTTTTAATTTTAGCACCTTTACTTGTCATCATCTTCACCATAATTGTGTTTTCCTTTTGCCTTTGTGAAATGAACCTTCACATCTACTTAACCACTTGGTTAAGTTAATGTCCAGTGGCGATTTTCCTTAGGTTCTCACCTTAATCATCCTAAAATCTCAATCCTAATTAAAGTGCCACCATAAAATGCTAAATCATAAAATCAACTCACATTACTACTAAACCAATCTATCGATGTACCCATGAAAGTACTCATTAACATCTTGCATCGCACTGCATCTGACCCTCCCGAGACAATCATCTGGGCATTAAACACCGTAAGATGACTTTCGGGATCTTCTTCTCCAGTGAAGGTGATTTTGGGTCCGACGTAGTACGCAGGTACCAGCTGGTCCATGATGGCTCATGAAAAAGGCTCGGGGCAATCTCTCACAAGTAGGTTTGAATTTCGCTCTCTTGGGCGACGCCGATCATGTTGCTGTAGATCCGTACGCAAATCCTTATTAGTCTCGCGTAGCTCTTCTCAGAGCCTTTCCTACTCCTGTCTGGACTATTCATTAGCCTCCTGGAGATTTTTTATTGTCTCCACAAGTTGTTACAGCGTGGGGGCCTCACCTCCTTCTGGTCCCGATGGAACTTGTTTGGTATTTCGCATCTTTGTCTGAAAACTTGAACACAATTATGGATGGGATCAAGTTTTAGTGAGCCCTATGGTGGGCGCCAAATGTTCTCGCCGGTTGAGTAGGTCGAACGCCTCCTTTCGGATCTACCTCAGCTAGACCTAGACTCGTGTCTCCTTGTTGTACTGGGATATGGCTTCGTTGTGACAGAAGGCATCCTACCTGTTGATTATACTCTGACGCTCAAGTCAGTAAGGGCTCACAAAAAGTAAACAATTCTCAGTTTAGTGTGCAAAAGCAATGTACATTCATATGGGGTCTTAGCCCCTTTTATAACCACGCATGCAACAGTTCTCACTTGAGAGAAACAAATCTTAACTGAAAATAAGTACATTATCTTATATCTCTAACAAAAAACCACCTACCACGGGCACCAATGATCTTCAGGTGCTAAACCACAGGCCAACATTCTGTTATACATGCACATCCCTATCTCTTTAGGGTTAACAACAACTATCAACAGGTATTTTACATATAACAAACATGCAACTGAAAATATACGTAATAATAACAAACACACATGTAACCATATGCACTTATTTATAAGTGCATGCAACTGATTCTTAGCACACAGCAACAGTATTATGGGTTTTGGCCCATTAAGTAAACTGGGCTAACATCACAACCTTGACGCAAGGCCCGCGACCGAGCTGACCTCTACCCTATCTGAGAACTGAGCTGTAATGAGTCCAAGACCAAGGATCAAACTCCTGCCCAGTACAAGTACATTTACAGGATCAGCTCTACAGTGGATCAGTGGATCAATGGAATACTGAATGGTCGAATGACCTCTTTCCCTCAGTTTTGTAGAATGTTCAAAGAATAGTTCTCAGCTAATAGGGTCAACCCCCTATATCCCTTTGATCTTTCCAATCTTAAGCAGAGGGAAGGGGAGTCGCTTAAGGAGTATTTAAATCAATTTTGTGCAGTCTTAATAAGACTCCAGACTCAGGATGAAGAGA
Organism: Phaseolus lunatus; assembly: GCA_013389735.1. Taxonomy (NCBI): domain Eukaryota; kingdom Viridiplantae; phylum Streptophyta; class Magnoliopsida; order Fabales; family Fabaceae; genus Phaseolus; species Phaseolus lunatus. The sequence goes on along the minus strand of CM023866.1, from coordinate 29,350,005 downwards.
TAGAAGTTGCCGCCTTTGTACAGGGGATGGCGACGAGCCCGTTTACTGATTCATTGATTAGAAGCCCGACAGATACGTTGGTCGAAGTACGTGAGCTAGCTACTGCCACATTGAAGTTGAGGAAGCTGTGCTTAGGAAGAATAACACCTCACATTTGAAGTAAACTAAATACAAGGAGAGCAACCGAGACCGTACTGCCAGGAGCAGAGAAACTCCCACAGAGAAAAAGACAGACGAGAGGTACGTTCCCTATGTTGCGAAAAGGAGTGAGTCTAAGGTGAAGGATAGAGAAGAAACATCGGTCAGACCCAAGTTCTAGATATCCTTAAAAGAGCTCATTAGAGTGCCCAAAGTGTTGGAAAAGTTCAAATTTCCACTAAAGACCAACCAGTCTTTAGGGTCACGAAAGGACATGTGGTGTGATTTTGACCAAGCTTATGGGCATGGAATCAAGCGATGCATCGCACTCACTATTAGCTGTCAGACTTGCTTAAGGAAAGCCTCTTGACAGAATACCTTGAGGTCGGTCAAGAAGGTCTACAGGTAGAAGTCACAACCTTGGAGTAGAGACATGAAGCCCCGGTTCTTGGCGAGTTGAATACCATCGTGGGAGGATTTTCAGGAGGTAGAAGCTCAACCTCCACGTAAGCTTATGCTCTATTCATAATGGCTTTCGATACCAAAGAGATCGCTAACTCCATCGACCTCTCCCTTTGTTTCACAAAGGCTGACTTGGAGGACGTGTTTCCCCATGAAGACGATCCTGTGGTGATATTGGTTATCACTGCAAAACAAAAGGTGCACAGGGTCTTAGTTGATCAAGGAAGCTAAGCGAATGTGATGTTCTGTGAAACCTTTGTCAATCTTCAGATATCTCCAGTCAGCTAAGGCCATATGATGGTTGTTTAGTTGGCTTTGCTGGTGACCAAGTGGAGGTACGAGGATATGTGGAGTTAAGGACAACCTTTTTTGATGAAAGCGCGGCCAGGACAGTCACCATCAAGTACATTGTCGTTAATACACCCTCTACATACAACCTGCTCTTGGGCTGACCTACTTTTAATAGGCTAGGTGCGGTAGCCTTAAAAACCCACATCAAGATGAAGCTCCCGTCAGCTAAAGGAAGGGTGATTACGATAAAGGCCGATTAGAAAATTTTATGAGAGAAGCTTGAAGAACTTCTAGACCTACGTAGTGGCTATTCAGCATGGGGAGCCAGGATGGATAATCGAGGCCGACATCAACAATGAAAGCTGACCTGGGCCTCCTAAGCAAGCTCAAGAAAAGGTAATAAAGGGAAAGAAGTTCAAGCTCGGTACCTCACTGTGTAAGGAGCTAGAGGACAAAATAACAAATGTTATCTCGAAAAACATGAACGCCTTTGCGTGGTCATCTGCGGACATGCTTGGGATAGACCTAGATTTCTTATGCCACCGGCTAATGATAGATGAAAGGGTTAAGCCCTTGGTCTAGAGAAGGAGAAAGTTTAATGAAGAAAAGTTCCTCGTCATCCAAGAAGAAACTCGGAAGTTGCTAGCAATTGGCCATGTAAGGTAAATCCAATACCCTGAGTGGCTGGCAAATGTTGTCTTGGTGAAAAAGGCAAACAGAAAGTGGAGGATGTGTGTACACTTATTTGAATTAGGCTTGTCCCAAGGAATCCTATAATTTGCCAAGCATTGATTCCCTAGTTGACAATGCATCACGATGTCGTTTGTTGAGTTTTTTAGATTCCTTTTCAGGGTACAATCAGATTCATATGCACCTGGAGGATAAGTGCAAGATAGCTTTCATAACCAAGGTCGCCACTTATTGCTACAAGGTTATGCCCTTTGTGATGCAAATCAAGTCAACAAGGAGATGCCCAAGGATGCTAATTTACACAATGAAGTCATCTCAAAGTGGAGAGCTCACCAGAGGGAGAATGGGACATAGACTAGAGCATCTAAAGTTCTTCCTGCTAATCTTTTTAAATGATAACAAATATGTTGTAAATAATTTTTTCCCTTTTTCCATCCTACCCCTTTAGCTTGTTCTCCAAGGCTCCTTCACCTATAAATAGGAGGCCTACCTAGTGTATTTTACAAGTTGAAAATTATAGTAAAGAAATTCTACACAATTTTTGTGTGAGTAGTGAGTGAGCGAGTCTCCTCCAAATTGGTATTATCTTGTGGGTGATGATGCTCTCAAGTGGCGGTGATGTGAGTTGAATTCATCTTTGTTTAATTTGTATCACTTTATGAAGAAATGAATCAAGTTTCTTAGGACAATTATAGTGAGTCACCTAGAAAAAATCCCCACTGGACATTAACTTAGCAAGTGCTAAGTAGATTTGAAGGTTCATTTCTAAAGGTCCAGAGGAAAACATGTTTATGTGACTTTTATGAATTTTATGGATTAAAACTGTGTGGGTATATCAAGAACAACAAGGTATATGTATGAACAACACAAGAACAGTTCCAGAACACAAGATTAAAGGAGATTCATAACAAGAATTAAAACTAACAATAGAAACACAACAAGAACACAACCTACTATTGGAAATTCAAGAAAACAATATGAACAAGAATACCCATGGGAGCCGAACCAAAAACAGATTGATACAACACAGTTGAACTGATTAAAATGGAAGAACAACACATCAAATGAAAGAGGACATCACAAAGGAAGAGAATGAACCAATTAGAATTGAAAACAAACAAGTAGAACAAAAATGGGTACTTTTAGAAGATGAAAAGAAATGACTTATGTGGTTGTAGTCTTTTGGAGATGTGCTCACGCCACTTGGAGGGTCGTTCTTCCAAGATCAGTGGGAGGTGCCGCCACTTGAGAGTCTCCAAAGCTCACAAGATAAGACATGGAGAAGAAGAAGTGACAAGTCTCACAAACTCTCTCTCACAATAACTCAAGATAGTTTCTTTACTTCTAAATTTCAACTTGTATTATTAAGAACCAAGGCCTCCTATTTATAATGAGGAAGACCGGTTTGGGTTACAAAGGAGGGAGTTGGAAGAGACACTTCTAGCTCCTTCTTCAACGCCTCACTCTAGAAGTAGTTGGAATAGTCATTTCTTCCACTCTTTTACAAAAACTGTCCAAACAATGCCTTACATTTAGAGGTTTCTTTGGTTTTCCTCTTTGGCATATTCCTAAGGCTATTTCTATATTTATTTACAAATATTTACAAATGTTTATACATGGGTAATTACAAAAAGAGAAAACATTTGATGTTCTTTACCCAAATCCCTAGCCTTGCTCCTTGTGATCCTTTGAGGTATGAAGGATTTTGAGCTTGTTTGTCCTTGAGCTTCTTGGCTTTGCACCTCACTTTCCTTTCTATTTGATCTCCATCAGGTGGCCTCCTTCCACTCATCTTGGTGGTGCCATCCCATCCAGTGGCGTGATTCACCATAGCTCCATATCCATAAGTTCTTCTTTCATCATCTCTTCCATTTTTCCATTTCATTTTCATGTATTTTAGTTTCCTTATCTTGTCTTTGTGTTTTCGGTTTGGGAGAATCATTATGAGTAAGGATCATCATTTGGAATGGCTTGTACATCATTGATGCATTCCTTTTCTCCTTTCTAAGTTTCTAAGTTTCGGCTATTGCGTCCATTATCACCTATTCATGTCTTTTTCTCTTTGCCTTATGGAAACGAACCTTCACATCTACTTAACCACTTGGTTAAGTTAATGTTCAGTGGGGATTTTCCTTAGGTCATCACCTTAATTGTCTTAAAAATCCAATCCTAAGCAAAGTGTCACCATAAAATGATCAATCATAAAATCAACTCACATCATGTGGTATCAGGGCTTTGGTTACTTTCTTGCACCTTTAATTTCTTGCTTTTACATTTCAAGCAACTTTAAATTCTGCCCTTACATTCTTGTCTTTACATTCCTGCAATTTAAATTCAGCCCTTTAATTTCTTGCACTTTCATTTCGGCTATTTTACATTCCATAGCTTATTGTTTCGCTTTTGGAGTGATCTTAATTGTGTCTTATTTGTGTTCTTGCTTTTGTTGGCTTTGAGTCATATGTTCTTAGTGTTCTAGGTGTCCTTACTTTGATTTTACTTACTTGCTTTTAATTTTGAAAAGTTTAGAAGTAACTAGAAATTTGTTTAAGTGGAAGTACATTTAGTTCCAAACATTGATTTCAAGTGTTCATTTAAATTTGAATCCCAATTTTTTTTCTTTGGACAATAGACCGTGATTGAAAATATGAATGGTATGCAATATGGAAAATTTCCTTCCATAATTATCTTTCTTACGTGGATTCAATTTTTATTTGGCAAATTGATTTCATCCTTGTGGAATTTTATCTTTTTGCTTTACAAAATTCTAAGAAGCATAGACCTTCATTGTTAAAAGTAAGTATCTTTGAGGCTTTTTGTGTACCTTTTTCTTGTTTGTCTTCAAGTTTTGTCATATATCTCTTTCCTTTATGGTTTAGCTTTTCTTGTTTAAGCTTTTTTTTCTTGTCTTCTTTGTTTTCCTTAAGTTTTGTTTCGATTTCCATCTAGCTTGAGTGATTGAGGCTTTGACCTTTTTCATTTGAGACTTTTCAACAATCAAGAAAGACCTTTTAAGAGTGAAGAAAATTTTCTTGAGTATTTTAAGTGTTTTTAACAAAAAACGCAATCTTGAGCTTGTTTTTTACACTAAGATTTCCTAATTGTTTTCTCTATTTATGTCTTCTTTATGGCTAATATTTCAAGTGGAGAATCTTCTAAACCCCACTCTCCCCAAAAGGCTTTCCTTATGGGAGAATTGGCAACGGCAAAGAGATCTATTGCACAAAAATATGAAGAGATGAGACAATTTGAGGAAAGACTCCAAAGGCTTGAAGTGGCCTATGAAAGACCTCCAAGAGGACGAAGATATCATCCTAGGCGTGAATTAAGAAGTTACTATGGTAGCCATGAAGACAAGGACGAATGGAGAATGCATCATTTTGATGATAGGCGCCAACATGTGACAAAGCCTTCCTTACCTTTTGTAAAAATTCCTAGTTTTAGTGGGGAAGGTGATCCCATTGTGTATCTAGGATGGGAGGCTAAAGTAGAACAAATCTTTAATGTACATGAGGTCCAAGATGACCAAAAAGTTAGGTTAGCCTCCTTAGAATTTTTGAATTATGCCATGCAATGGTGGCACAAAACTATCATGGACATTGGATTAAACAGGAGGCCAATCGTGGTCTTTTGGGAGGATTTAAAGTTATGCATGTGCGCTAGATTTGTGCCTCCACACTATAGGAGCGAGCTCTTATTGAAGCTCCAACGGCTTCAACAAGGAACACAAAGTGTGAATGCTTATTTTAAAGAACTTGAAACAACTTTAACAAAGATTGACATCATGAAAGCGAGGAATAAAAAACAGCTAGATTTGTAAGTGGCTTACGAAGGGATATCCAAAATGTGGTAGAACTCTATGAGTACTCCTCTTTAGAAAAGTTGGTTCACCTTGCCATCAAGGTAGAATCCCAAATTTCAAAGAAAAACTCTTTTAAAAATTCTCATAATGATGGCTTTTGCCACTCTTATTGGAAAAACAAAAAGAAAACTTCTTCAAATTTTGTTAAGGAGTCCACTTACAAAACTAGAGATTTTAAAACCTCAACTTCAACTCCTAAATCCCCTACCAAAACCTCTAATACAAAATGTTTTAAATGCTTAGGTTTTGGGCACATTGCATCTTATTGTTCTTCTAAACGCACTATGATGGTTAAAGCGGGGGTTGTCATGAATGACCATAGTTCTTGATCCTGCCGCTTGACTCGAACGTGGAGGATTGCCTCGTCACTCCTTCGTCTAGCCCTCTATTCTGCAGGAACGCTCCAAGAACCACCGCCGGAACTCCAAACGCTGCCTGCAAAACACACAGACGGCGCCTCTGGCGGGCGTTGTAGCTCCGACGCTCAAGTCAGGCAACAGGAACACCAAAACTATATCTGAATCTCTCTGTGAGACTCGTGTGTAACTGAAACTCTCAAATGTGTAAGCTGTAAGAATCTGTAAAAAAACCTCCCTAATTTCATTAAGAGTCTCGTATATATACCTGAGTCTTTCTCTCTCCTGACGGTTATTCCTCTTGACACGTGGATAACATCTGGTCATACACGTGTCACCATCTAGAATATCTGCAGCTAAAACGTTACTTCCACTGTGCCCCTGCGACTAAGTTATCCACACAGGGAGTAGCTTAGTACATAGGCTACTCTGGGCGCAACCTTAACATGGCGAGCTGGTTAACACTGGGCATCGCAGCTCACACTACACATGGTGGCAGATATGCCACTTATCCTCTGTACTTAGACCATACAACAAGTGCTTGCCAAGTCTTCTCAAACACCCGGCGATGTGCTCTTTCGGCGATTTGCTGACCACCTGATCTCCTAACCTTAAAGCACGGCGATCATGTGCAATCTACGCGATTACTGATCCATACCGGCGATGAGCGATTACTCATCTTCAAGGCGATAGGCGATTACTCATCTTCAAGGCGATAGGCGATTACTCATCATCACAGGCGATAGGCGATTACCATTCTGAGTGATCGCCTCCCTGATTCGCCTGCTATCCTCTACCACGTGTTACCCTGTGAATGGTCCACGTGGTCAACTGCTGCTGATGTCATCGACTACCGATGACCGACCGGATCAGTTCTCAAGGGTCTTGTACTGGCCAGACCTCTGGCCTTGGTATCGGTAGACAATGGCTGCAGTAGACATCGGCACCAGTAGTCGTCGACAACAGTGATCTGATTAGTATGATGGGCCACATAAGTGGGGCCCTAGATAACCTATGTATGTTATCTTATGGGAATAAGGGCCTATTTTGCGAAGAGTCCATACATGCGGTGGTATAGTACATTCAGGTGTAACACCAGTAAGGTATTTCCTGGAGGCGTCAAAGCCCAAGAGCGCTAGGGTTTACAGGGAAGGCTGCATGCATGGCACGCCGAAAATTAGGGCACTCATAGAACAGATGGATTCTGCAGCCAGTGGAGCACGAGTTGTTACCCTAGCGGCCATACTCTTAAGACTACACACTCCATAAGAGGAAAGTCCAATGCGGCGGTTGCGCTAAGTTTGTGCACACACACAGGATGCCTTGATAAGTGTTCTTGCCGATTGACTCTCCTGTCGGTTGACTCTACGATAATCTCACGCCTCCTTCCCTCTCCTCAGGTAATGCTTCACTGTATCGAAATAACCTGCACCTGCAAAGACAGAAAGGGGCGCCCTAGAGGCTGTTTGCACTCCGACGCTCAAGTCAATACTGGGGTAAACACACCAAGTGTATTGAGTATCTTAGTTTAGGTTTAGAAACTGCATACCTTTGTGAAGTGTTTTACTACCCTTTATCTAGTCTAGGGTTTCCTCTATGCCGCTACCCATATTTAGGGTTTCTATAGGAATACCCTTGCGCCGCTATTGCCCAGTCTTAGGGTAATGTAGCGCGTAAGGCTTCCCTTAACTGGAGTGCAAATTCTAATAGGATGGCCACTTGGGTCTCCCCTCGTGCACCTAATCTCTGGGGCCACCTGTCTTGGGAGTGCCTTCACTTTTCACGTGCCATGCATGCGGCTTCACTTGGAAACCCTAATCCTGATGGGCACTTAACCCTTCAAGACTCTGCATATAATTGTGCTTTCCCTGCAACACGCACGGGTGCTTCGTGACTTAGGCCTCTCCCTACCTCGTGCACCTAAGCTCTGGGGCCACCTGTCTTGGGAGTACCTTCACTGTTCACGTGCCATGCATGCGGCCTCACTTGGAAACCCTAATCCTGATGGGCACTCAACCCTTCAAGACTCTACACCTAACTATGCTTTCCCTACCACACGCACGGGTGCTTCGTGACTTAGGCCTCTCCCTACCTCTGGGCATTTTACTAATAACTGGTCTTCTCTCAGGACCCACCTTAGATGTTCTAGTTTTGTTTTTCGAAACACACAAGACTGATGTCACCTCGTCGCACCCTGTTGCCGATGACTCATCACCCCGTTGCGTGACGAGGACACATCGTTCCACTCTGGTGATCGACGCGCTGATGACTAATCAGCCCACTAGTCCACACTACCCGTGGGACCCAGCCCACATGGCTCTGACCCATGTTGTGTGTAAGGATCTAGATAATTATTTGGAATAGAAGAAGTATAATTTTAATGAATTCTGAATATGTTATTACTTAAAATGAAAAGAGCTTGTAATGGAAATTTCATGGTGGTCAGACCTCGGATGTCGCCCAAGGTCTGAGGGCGGCGTGGTAGAGGTCGGTCGGTGGACCATAGTGGGTTCCAGAAATCACATGTAGGGAGGTGTGATTTGAACCTTAGGAGCGCCATGCATGCAGAATAACTGCGGGACTTTACGCTTGGACATAAGGGATTTACCTTAGTGTTGCATGCTTAGGCACGTAAGGATTGAGTACTGAGCTGCCCTCGGGCAGGAGAAGCTACCGACGTCACGGAGCCATGTGGGGGTGATAACACAGGTGTGGAGTAGTGGTAGGACGAGCCCTCAACAGGGTGTGACGATGTGGCATCAGTCGACAGAAGCAAGGCGATGTGTCCTCGCCACATCAAGGACGATGAGAGATCGCCAGGGCGAGACGAGAGACACGCGGGCATCGCCAGGGTGAGAGATAGACGGTCATCGCCGGGATGAGGGACGCATCAGTCGACTTCCAGGGAGAGACATCGGTCGTCTTCCAGGGAGAGACATCGTTCGTCCGCCAGGATGAGACATCGGTGGATGGTCATCGTGCGAGGTCGTGTTCCACACAGATGAGGTGGGGCCTAGGCTCCCAGCATGAGCGTCGTGCATGCGCGACACGTAGTCAGTGAGAGTGCTTCAGAACAGTGGCTCCAGAGAGTTGGTATGGAAAGTGACCCAGAGTTGGTGTGCGCAGAGACCCACGTGGCCATACTGTTAGAGGAAACCCACACGCAAGGTTGCTCAGAGAGTGGGTAATGGCAGTGAAGGCTAAAGAGTCGTTCGACCTTAAGAGCTGAGGGAATTAGCTCATTTAGTTCCCCTTTCTCCTTTCTCCTCCACTCGAAGACCCAGCTATCCTCACGTACCAGTGCTACGATCAGCGACTGCCATTGTCCTTCTGGGAAGTCTCTGCAAGTTCTCCCGTCAGGACGCTAGAACAGAGTAAGTCGTTTTACTCTGTTTTTCGAGTCGAATCTGAGCTTGAGAGAGTTGCCTCTGCATAGGCGTTGCCGGCGACTCCCTTAGCTCTAGAAATCGTCTCTGTTAGCGTAGAAAATGAGTAGTATAGTCAGTTTTGTGATAAAGGCTCTATGGTGCAGGTTAGGACATCTTTAAGCTTCGGTGGGTTTTGGAGCTCTTAGTGATTTTGCGCAAGTTCAGGTAAGGGAAGCTAGCATTTTTGTTTATAAAAACTTTAGGCGAGTAGGTTCTAAAGTGAGGGCGACGTGGTCGCCGGTTCTATTTCACGATGATCTGTTTTTATGTGTGGGGCGACGTGATCGCCGGTTTTAATGCAAATTTAGAAATCCCCTGTTTTAGTGTCGTTTTGAAATTGTTTGAGATTGAAAGGTGAAATGCATATGATATTCGAAAATCTGAACTTTGGTATGATTGTTTCTGTGATTGGAATTGTTTAAAAAAAAAAAGAGATTCAAAATCTTATATGATGGAATTGTGCTTTTACGTGTGGTATGATGTACTGGATGAATGTGAAAGAGTGATCAAAGCATAGTATTTTCAGGAAAGAAAATACCGTGTGGAGATTTTATGAGGGTGTATTGATCTGTGAGTATCCTGTGAATGAGGCGATCCTGACTCTGCTGATATGATGGAATCACATAGATGAAGTCATTCAGTTGGTGAGAGTCGAAGGAGGTCCATATGTATGGGTAAGTCGTTTGAAAGATAACTGACTTGACCTGTTATATGGATTAACCCTGTCATACTGAGAGAGTGATGATATTGAGATGGTTTATGCGCATGGCTGTGTGGATTCACAGCGACCCTGTGTGGATTCACAGTGGTGTAGTATGACAGGTGCAGGTCTCTGGATGCTAAGTTCAACGCACGAGTCTTCCGGAAGTAGAGTCATGTGTCTATGTGTTATGAGTCAGTGGAAAGTCTGACATGTGAACCATGAGTATTGAATGTATTGAATAGACACTTGACGAGTTTGTGGAATATGGGGATATTGATGGTTGAAATTGATATAGATTATGAATGGTGTGAAGATTTATGCTTTCTATTGATATAAAGTTTCATATTTAAAGTTTTTAAAAATATCTAGCTTACCCTTTGTTTTGTATCATGGTTGTTTTTCTTAAACCTGTGATGATCGTGTATATTTGCACGGGAGCAGATGAGGTTGCAGGTGGTAGAGCTCCTCAGTGAGCATTTCTGGAGGAGGAGATCGCCGGTTTTTGAATGCTGTTGTTTTGTTTTATTTTGAAAACTCCTGTATGGAGATGTATTAAAACTTCCTCGAAAAGGGATATTATTCTGAGGCACATTTGTATTAATGGATGAATTATATTATGTATATACCTATGTTAAATTTTTTATATTATTGTTTCACCTTTATTTTATTATATAAAAATGAACAATATTTTGAGGGGCGTTACATTGTGGGGCCCAGCTAACATGGCCTACCATTACTAACTGTTCTCGGTGCCCAAGGACTGGTCGGTACAATAAGTAACCCTAATTCCACTTAAGGAAAGATTCTCCTGGGATAGAGGAGTTGACCTAGAACACAACCTATAAGAAGGTGTGGTAAGAACCCTAGAAAGGTTTGCAGTTCTAAGCTTGAACTATTTTACTTACTCATTGTTTTCTAGCCCAATATTGACTTGATCGTTGGAGTGCAGTCAATAGGTAGGGCCCCCTCTGTTCAACGGAGCCACTCTTGAGAGCACAGAAACCACCTGAGATAGGAGGAGCCACCACCTGCCCTTGAGGTCAATGACTGCTGAGTCAATTGGCGAGAACATTTGGTGCCCACCATGGGGCTCGATAAAACTAGGTCCCATCCACAGTTGTGATTAGGGCTACCAGGCGATATGAGGAACACTAGGCAAGGCGTTGCTGAAAGGGAGGAGGATGACCACGTCACCATGCAGGAACTCATGGAGACTATCCACAACCTTCAGCAGGCATTCGCGGCATCAAGGGCTGACCAGGAAAGAGTTTTAACTAAGGTCCAAGCTTAGCAGACCTTTAGACAAAATCAGTTCAGGGCGGAACTGGACGCATCATTGGCAACCAATGAAGAGTTGCGCAAGGCCAACGAGGAGTTGGGAAGAGGCATGGGAGAACGCACCACAGGAGAACCAACAGGTATGCCCATCCTAGTTAGGGCTCGCCCCATGCCTTTTTCCCAAGCGATCATGGAGGCAGCAATCCCCGCAACATTCATGGTTCCAAAGATCACCTTTACAGGTGTTGAAGACTCAAAAGCCCACATCACGGCCTTCCACAGACAGATGATGACTTCAGGAGGAACCGATGCCATGCACTCTAAGTTATTTATGGGAATTTTTTCAGGAACGGTGTTGCATTGGTTCATCAGTCTCCCCGATGGACACATTACCTCATTTGATCAGTTCTCGACGCTATTGAGGGAACAGTTCATCGTCAATCAGGCTCCCCCTCCCCGTTTCCTTCGATCTTTTCGATGTGAAGCAAGACCAGGGAGAACCATTGAAGGACTACCTGAATTAATTTGGAGCGCTCGTGGTAAAGCTGTACACCAAAGATGAGGCCATCATGGTGCACGCGATCGGGAAAGGGATTTTTCTAGGACCCTTTAGCGATTCTTTGATCAAATGTCATCCAAAGATGTTCAGCAAGATCTGCCGCCGAGCTGTGGCCCACATCAGCGCAGAAGAGGAGGACTCGGAGAAGCGTGGAAGGGCGGATCCAGCGAGAGGCCATGGCACAGGTCGTCCTTAACCCATGAGGGTACATGAGGCCACGACAGAGAAGAAGGCTGAACCATATGAGTCGAAGAAGCCTCATTCCAAGGCGCGGACAAGGGAAGGCACACCCACTAGGCACAACTTCAGAATAGACCTTAAGGAGCTGATTGCCATCAACAACATGGCAGACAAGCTGAAGTTCCCTCAGAAGACTGACCGAAGATTGGGGCCTAGCAAGGACACTTGGTGTGAGTTCCACCAAGCGTTTGGCCACAGCCTGCACAATTGCCTAGCGCTGGGGCACCAGTTAGACGAGTTGGTGAGGGATGGTTTCCTAACGGAATATTTGCAGGAAAAATAAGGAGCCCCAACGTCGACAGCCCCAGTAGGAGACCAGGGGCATGAGATACCAATCCACGAGGAGATCAATACCATCTTAGGGGGTTTTTTAGGAGGAGGGTGTACTGCCTCACAGCAGAAGAGGTATACCAGGGAAGTAATGACTGTAGAAGGGGGAGAGCCCGACCAGTTCCCAAAGCCTGACCTCTCCTTCATGAAAGTTGATCGACAAGACATGGTTCCACACGACAACAACCCAGTGGTGATCTCAGTGGTGATGGTGGGAAGGAAAGTACACCGAGTCCTTGTGGACCAGGGAAGCTCGACAGACATAATGTTCTGGCCGACCTTCAACAAGCTACAACTGTCACCTGACCAGTTACGATGGCTGCCTATACGGTTTCGTAGGGGACTAGGTGGAAGTGAGGGGCCATGTAGAGCTAAGGACATCCTTCATAGACGGCACTGCGTCTTGCAACATCAACATCATGTACCTTGTGGTTAACGCCCCTTCTGCTTACAATATTCTTTTAGGCAGGCCAACTATAAACAGGTTAGGAGCAGTGGCCTCAACGAGGCATATGAAGATGAAGCTTCCCTCCCTCGACGGAATCGTGATTACCATCAAGTCTGATCAGAAGACGGTTAGAAAGTGTTATGAGAATAGTCTTAACACGAAGAGAGGGGTGTGTTCCGTCACCAACCTACCTCCGGGGGTGAACGGATTGTCCACGCTAAGGCCGCCCGGGAAAGATGACCCAAGCCCATACAAGAAGTGCTAAAGCGAGAGATTGGGCGCAAGCAGTTCAAACTCGGTAGGTCCTTGAGTCAGGAAACGCAAGACCAGATCGCCGAGGTGTTAGCACGACATTTGGATGCCTTTGCGTGGACTGCCTCAGACATGCCAGGCATTGACCCCAATTTCTTGTGCCATAGTCTCACCATGGACCCGCAGGTCCGACCTGTGCGCCAGAGGCGGAGGAAGTTTAATGATGAGAGGCAGCTGGTCATCAGGCAGGAGACTCAGAAGTTGCTGGAGGCCGGTCACATAAGGGAGATACAATACCCCGAGTGGTTAGCCAATGTGGTGCTAGTCAAGAAGGCCACTGGCAAATGGAGGATATGCGTCGACTTCACAGATTTAAACAAAGCCTGCCCAAAGGACTCATACCCACTGCCCAGCATCGATGCTCTAGTGGACAACACGTCAGGTTGCAAACTCCTTAGCTTTTTGGATGCCTTTTCTGGATACAACCAGATCTAAATGCATCCCAGAGATGAATGCAAGATGGCATTCATGACAGAGCTCTCCAGTTACAGCTACAAGGTTATGCCCTTTGGGCTCAAGAATGTTAGCGCAACCTATCAGAGGTTAATGGACAGGATACTCGCCCCTATGATAGGTCGAAATGTACAAGCGTATGTGGACGACATGGTCATCACCTCCCAGGAGAAGGACCAACATGTTTCTAATTTAGAGGAGCTTTTCACCAGCATAGCCAAGTACAGGTTGAAGTTGAACCCCGAAAAATGTGTGTTTGGGGTAGAGGCAGGGAAATCCCTGGGTTTCTTGCTCACTAAACGTGGAATAGAGGCAAACCCTGAGAAGTGTGCACCCATTATAGCCATGAGAAGCCCAACCTCAATGAAAGAAATGTAGCAGTTGATAGGTCAGATGACCACCCTATCCCGATTTGTGTCAGCAGGAGGAGACAGGGGACTTCCGTATTTCCAGTGCCTAAAGAGGAACAACAGGTTCGTGTGGACCAATGAGTGTGAAGAATCATTCCTCAAGCTGAAAGAGTATCTAGCCAGTACCCTAGTGTTGTGCAAGCCGCTGCTAGGTACTCTGCTCCGCCTATACTTCACCATCACGGAGCAGACGATCAGCTCAGTCCTCGTCCACAAGTAGAGTCAGGTACAAAAACCCTTATACTTCATCAGCAAAGTTCTGCAGGGACCCGAGGTGCGCTACCAGGCTATCGAAAAGGCGGCGCTAGCGACAGTGTTTGCAGCACGGAGACTCTGCCACTATTTCCAGAGTTTCACTGTCATGGTCATGACAGACCTTCCCATTCGCAAGGTCTTACAGAAGCTTAATGTAGCGGGGAGAATGGTGCATTGGGAAATTGAATTATTTAAATTCGACGTGCAGTATGAACCTAGAGGACCAATCAAGGGCCAGGTTTATGCCGACTTCGTGGCAGAACTCTCCTTAGCAGCCACACCCCAGAGAGAAGCAGATTTCAAATGGGTCATCTCCGTAGACGAATCATCAAACTGTTAGAATTGATGGCTTAAAACAAAGGGAAGGGTGAATTGTTTTCCAAAGCATTTCGCAATTAACACTTAAGAATGAATCTTTGTCAAACAATCACAGATAAACAAAAGAGGAAAGCATGCAACCAATGTTGCAGAAACTATTTTCAAAAATATAGTCGGTTAAAGTTGCGATTTAACCAATTGTTTATGTTAACAGCATAAGCATATTCATACAATTCATAAACCAAAATAACAACCGATTGAAATTTCATTTTAATCGATTGTTTATATCAGCAGAAGCAATATTCAAACAGTTTTAGAGAGAAAGAGAAAGAAAGAGATTTACACCATGAATTTTATACTGGTTCGCTCAATCCCAAAGCTACATCTAGTCTCAGAACAACCTCTGAGTTTCATTAGTAATCAACAACAGATTACACAAACACACCACAAAGAGGTGATCTTGAAAACCACAAGATCCACTCACCCTCTTTCCAACACCCCATACACATCAAGTCAGAACACCCTCTAACATGTACTCACGAGTTTAAGAAATTACAACAACAAGAACATGAATAGCAAAAGAAAACACGTGATACTACACAACCCAAGGATTCCTATGATCAGATCTTGAATTAGTGCAAAGCTTAAAAAGAAATCTTGCAAATCTTGAAAACTTCTTTCAAAAACACATTTCAATCTCTTTTTTGATCTGAAAAACTCTTTCGTAGAACTTCTATAATTGTTATGTAAAAAATGTTCTCTTTGTTTCTGAAAGAAGGGCTATATTTATAGCACTTGAAATCTAGCCGTTTGAGGCACATGAATTAGCTGAAACAGTTTTTAAACAGTTAAAACAGTTTTCAAAAAGTTGTTATGCAGACTTACATTTAATCGGTTAAAACCACGAGATAATCAGTTAAATGGGTCAAGCTATGACTTAACACTTTCAAAAAGCTTTTCAAACCTTTGTGCTAGCTAGGCAAAGAACAACCGGTTATCCCGATAATTCAACTGGGTTTTTTTCTTGGCTTTAGAAAAACACTTTACTTTAAAACAGATTTGCCAAGCTTTGTGCAGGAATTAAGAACTGATCTTTTACATAAATTCTAAACACTATAAGCTACACCCAAACCCAAAAGCAGCAAGGCTTTAAGCTTCATCAGAGATTTGAAACATCAAAGATCCCATACTCAACAATCTCCCCCTATTTGATGGAGACAAATCCTTGGTTGCTTTGTGGAGATGTGTTTAGAATTTAATCATCACCTGCAATCACAGATAGAAGTAGAAAACACAGAATATTCTTCGCCAAAAGATTAGAGCACCATAAAACAATTTTCACAGCCAAACCAAAGTGAAAAACAAACCATAGGTGTAAACAGTTGAAGAACAACCGATTAAACCGCAGGACTAACCGGTTAAAATTAACAGAGCAGTAAAAACTTCTATCTTATGCAGTGATTAAAAGAAGTGCAGATATAACAGATTACAAACCAAAGCACAAACAAATTCTCCCCCTATTTGTCTTATCAAATAGACAACAGGAAGGATTAAAAGCAGAATTAAGAAACAGTATTGAAAATCATTATGCATTAGAGCATATATCAGCACCATTGTAGTAACAAACTGTGATACCATATCAGGATTGCAGCAGAAATCTATGATGTATCAGAGCTATGACAGCAGCAGAATTAGAGTACCATAGACCTCAGAAATTTCAACACAGAGACCACAATTTCTCCCCCTATCTTTTCTTCATCCAGTAGTCCTCCTTCAAGGAAGAAATCAAATTATTAGTTCTAGCAATGCCAACATAGCCATTGTTCAAAACAGTGAGGGACTTTGGCACACTGCAGAGAACACTTTGCACAGAGAAAAGGAAGAACAACAGGTTGTTTGTGAAAAACAACAGGTTAAAATTTCTATTAATAGAACCAAAACCCTTGGTAAAAGATGACACAATGTGAGTTGTTTCCAACACAAAAAATCGAATCAAATCAGAGTCATAAATCAAATTTTGTCAGTCAACATAGAAGGTACAGTGATGTGATTTGATTTTAGATTGATTCATTTAGGTGGCACTTTAGAATTAAGATTGATATTACTTAGCAATTTAAGGTGAGAAACCTAAGGAAAATCCCTACTGGACATTAACTTAACAAGTGTTAAGAGAATGTGAAGCTTCATTTCTAAAGATCAAAAGGAAAAACACAATTATGGTGAACATGAATGACAAAATATGGTGCGGAAACAAAAGATAGCAAAGGAAACCAAAAACAAGGACAATGACCAAATTGAAATTGAAAGGAAATGGAATGGAAAAGATGATTGAAAGGAAACTTAGGAGGATGAAGCTAGAGAAGGATCACGCCACTTGGATTGTGGTTTGCTCCAAGATGAGTGAGGAATGTTGCCACGTGAGAGCTCTCTAATTCTCACAAGATAAGACAATGGTGTAAGGAGACAAAGCTCACAAACTCTAACACAAATTGTGTATAGTAACTTTACTCGAAATTCAACATGAAAATACATGAAGTAGGCCTCCTTATTTATAGGTGAAGGAGCCTTGGAGAGCAAGCATAAGGGGTAGGATGGGAAGAGTGAAAAAATGGGCAGCCTTAGGGTTTGACTAAGTCAAACCCGCATCCTAGGCTTGTCCTTCTAGAAACTAGGTAAAAAAGCCTTCCAAAAGGGCCAAGAACATCCTAAAATGCTAACTACACCCCCTATTATACTATAGGCACCTTATTCTAGCCTATATTTGCTATTTGGACCCCCAAAGTGAGCCCAAATTATTTACAATATTTTCTAATCATTAAGAAGACCAGCAGGAAGAACTTTAGGTGCTCTGGTTTTTGTCCCATTCTCCATCTGGTGAGGTCTTTAGTTTGAGGTGGCTTCTCTTTATATTCTTTAGCATCCTTGATCATCACCTTGTGGGCTTGGTTTGTATCATGCCCCCCAGGTTGGAGAGAATTCGACCACAAATTCAGAACCCCTTCATATAACATAGTCAGTGTGTTCACATAGAAAATAAGGCAACAAGTGAGATGTGAACTTGACTTATAGTCTTGAAGCTCGGGGAGTCCAAAAGAACGGATACGATATACAGACCAAGGTTGAAAAGAGTGTTTGGGAATGACAAAGTTATATAAAGACAATCCAATTAAAAGGTGGAAACCTTTCGGAGGGGATGGAAAGTCATTCCTAACATTCTTTAACAAAGATGGTGTGTAGATAGAAACCGTTGGTAATGAAAAAGATAAGGAAGAAGGACACCTTGGAGGTGCAGTTTGTAGCATGGGCCGAGTCAACATGATTGATTTAGTTGTATAAGAGGAAACTTTGTGACTCGGTTTATCTTTTCTTGCTTTCTCCTTTTCATTTTCTTTTTTGGTTTTCATTTTGATTTGGTCCTCATGAACCTCTTTGGGAGAGAAGGATTTTAAGGTAACCTTATGCCCTTGGAAGATAAAAATCATTTTGTTGGTTAGGCCATCATGTAGAACATGTCTATCATATTGCCAAGGCCTTCCCCATAGAATATGGGTTGCTTCCATGGGCACAACATCACATAAAACCTCATCTTTGTACTTGCCTATAGCAAAAGTTATAAGGACTTGTTGATTAACCCTGATTTCACCCTCTTCACTAAGCCATTGAAGCTTGTATGGCTTTGTATGAGAGATAGTGGGTAGTCCAAGCTTGTCCACCACTCTTGTACTTGCCACATTAGTGCAACTACCCCCATCAATTATCATGGAACATAACTTGTTGTTGATAAGGCAGCATGTGTGGAAAATATTTTCTCTTTGGGTGTCATCCAAAGGTTTTGGAATTGTACCCAGCATTTGCCTTATGACCAACAAGTCACCTTCACAAGGTATTTCACATTCATAAGGTTCGTCTCTTGTCATCCAAAGGTTTTGGAATTGTACCCAGCATTCACCTTATGACCAACAAGTCACCTTCACAAGGTATTTCACATTCATTTTCACAAGGGGATTTTGAAGGGGAAGGGGAGTTAGACCTAGAAGATGCATCACTATGGTCACTTAGTACTTGCCCCCCATTAACCATCATGGTTCGCTTTGTTGGACAATCGACCGCTATGTACCCAAAACCTAAACATTTAAAACACAATTAAGTAGATGTGAAGGTTCATTTCAAAAGATCAAAAGGAAAAACACAATTATGGTGAAGATGAATGACAAAATATGATGCAGAAACAAAAGATAGCAAAGGAAACCAAAAACAAGGACAATGACCAAATTGAAATTGAAAGGAAATGGAATGGAAAAGATGAGTGAAAGGAAACTTAGGAGGATGAAGCTAGAGAAGGATCATGCCACTTGGATGGTGGTTTGCTCCAAGATGAGTGATGAATGCCGCCACTTGAGAGCTCTCTAATTCTCACAAGATAAGACAATGGTGTAAGGAGACAAAGCTCACAAACTCTAACACAAATTGTGTATAGTAACTTTACTCTAAATTCAACATGAAAATACATGAAGTAGGCCTCCTTATTTATAGGTGAAGGAGCGTTGGAGAGCAAGCATAAGGGGTAGGATGGGAAGTGTGAAAAAATGGGCAGCCTTAGGGTTTGACTAAGTCAAACCCGCATCCTTGGCTTGTCCTTCTAGAAACTAGGTAAAAAAGCCTTTCAAAAGGGCCAAGAACATCCTAAAATGCTAACTACACCCCCTATTATACTAAGGGCACCTTATTCTAGCCTATGTTTGCTATTTGGACCCCCAAAGTAAGCCCAAATTATTTACAATATTTTTTAATCATTAAGAAAACCAGCAGGAAGAACTTTAGGTGCTTTGGTCTTTGTCCTGTTCTCCATCTGGTGAGGTCTCTACTTTGAGGTGACTTCTCTTTATATTCTTTAACATCCTTGATCATCACCTTGTGGGTTTGGTTTGCATCATACAGAAAATTACATGTTGATTTCACCAAACCATAAAAGCAATTTTGATTTCCAAGATTTGAAGGAATTTGATTTGTACAGAGCAGTTATAGTAGAGGGAAATAGTATTCAAACATGCAATTAATACGATATTGACCATAGATATCAATGGGTTTGAATAGAATCACAAAACAGATCTTAGAAATTAAAATTAGATATTCCTAGTGCTGACAAAGAGCAAATAATCGATTCTTTCGAGGAAATAACCAGTTAAATTTTCTGGGACAGCAAGAAACAACAAATCACCTTTCAAATTGATGGGAAATGCTTAAAGCATTCATACCTTTGTCTTACCTTAACATGTCTAGAGGCTCATGAGGCCAAAAGAATCCAAACCATAAGATGAACATGTATAGCTTATTTTTCAAAGGACATGAGCTTGAGTAGGGTGAATGTTCTTGAACCATAGAACTAAACATCACTTTGATTAGCCTTCATAATAGCACCTATAATTGAAAAGGTCCTACAAAACAGAATTTATGCAGATACAAGACAAGTATAGTAGTAGGATAACAAAGTTCACATAAACCAGTAAGAGCAGTGTTGTAAACCAGTGCAGATTTGAAGCAACAGTGTGTGCACATGATTAAGACAGCAGAAGATTGAAACAGAAAAGAACATTAGTTTTAATGCTATTAAGGCAGCCAAAACACACATAGATTTCTCCCTCTATATGGCCAAAAGCATGATTTAGAAGAAAACAAGTTTAATCATGCATAATCAAATTTGGCAGCACAACACAGGTATGCCAGAGAAAGAACAATCAGTTGTTTCGAGAAAACAATCGGTTGTTTTAACTGTGACAGTAAAGGAAACATTTTCACAATCTGAAATTACCTTTTAAAATGATGAAAGATGTAGTACAATGTTTGTTCATATCTTTCCATAGAGAATCCCAATAGATTCATCCAAAAGAGAAGATCATAAGATGGTCATATGATTACAAGGAACACTTACAAAAATTGAGCGATGCACATACTCTCTTTTTTCTTGAAGATTCTCTTTTTGCCAGCCTTTGTCAGGATGTCTCTTGCCATTTAAAAAATCTTGCTAGATGTACACATTGGACAAGTGCAGGCACAAGAGCTGAACTGTCTTTAAGCTTTCTTTCTTTGAGACTTCATTCCTTACACCCAATGTAGTTCTTGGCTTTCAAGTGTACCTACAAGACAAGATTAAAAAGCAAGATTTGGTCCCCTTTTAAATTTGGGTCCATAAGTGTTAGAACTGTCTTTAGAAACATCAATATATTTTGGAGTTCACTTAAAAATCCCTTTAGGAGCAAGAGATTTTCAAAACCCGCAGTACCTAATAGAGTGGCCTTTCTTCATGCAATAAAAACATGTAACAACCGATTGAATCGATCTTTTAACCGATTGTTTCTTTGGTGCAGATAAAAAAGGTTTTGAAATTCCTTTGGCTTTGCTCTGGGGATAGAAGCCTAAGCTAGCTTTACCAAAAACACATTTTTGAGATGAAAGAACATTTTCAAAATTGGATTTTCTAGTTGTGAGTTTGTCCAATGTTTTCAAAAAGGTAGTGAATCTTTTTCTCAAGATTTTCACAATTTTCACAAACTTTTGACTCACAATCACAAGAAGAATTTTTGAAAATCAGATCAAGGTTTCCGAAATCTTCTTTTGTTTTTCTAACCTCTTCTTCAAGAGTCTTGATTCTGTTTTCCATCCAGTTATTAAGACCTTTTAATCGGTATTAGAAAGTGCTAATCAGTTAGCTTTTTCATGGGTTTCATTGAATGCATCAAGCAATTGATAGTATGTGTTACCTTTGATTGAAGATTCTGAACTCCCATTGCTGGATACAGAAGCTTTAAGACAGAGATTAGCTTCTTCATCATCAGAGGAACTTGAGGATGAGACATTATTTTCATCCCATGCCACATAGACTTTCTTTGTTTTTTGATGGAGATCAAATAGAAGAGGAAGATGAGGCCCAAGCCCAAGAACCTCAAGGACAAATTAGCTCAACATCCTTCATGCCTCAAAGGATTACCAGGAGCAAGGCTAAAGTTTTGGGTAAAGAGCATGAAATGTTATCACTCTTTGTAATTACCCTTGTATAAACATTTGTAAATATTTATAAATAAATATAGAAATAGCCTTAGGAATATGCCAAAGAGGAAAACCAAAGAAACCTCTAGTGTAAGGCATTGTTTGGGACGAATTTTGTAAAAGAATGGAAGAAATGACTCTTCCTACTCCTTCTAGACTTAGGCGCTAAGAAGGAGCTAGAAAGTGTCTCTTCCATCTCCCTCCTTTGTAAACCCAAACCGGTCACCTTCATTATAAATAGGGAACCTTGGTTCATAATAATACAAGTTGAAATTTAGAAGTAAAGAAACTATCTTGAGTTGTTGTAAGAGAGAGTTTGTAAGACTTGTCTCTTCTTCTTTTCCATCTCTTATCTTGTGAGCTTTGGAGACTCTCAAGTGGCGGCACCTCCCACTCATCTTGGAAGAACCACCCTCCAAGTGGCGTGAGCACATCTCAAAATACTACAACCACATACGTCATTTCTATTCATCTTCTAAAAATACCCATTTTTGTTCTACTTGTTTGTTTGCAATTTCAATCGGTTCATTCTCTTCCTTGTGATGTCCTCTTTCATTTGATGTGTTGTTCTTCCATTTTAATCGGTGCAAACATGTCATACCAACCTGTTTTCTATTCAGCTTCCATGAGTATCCATGCTCATGTTGTTTTCTTGAATTTCCAATAGTAGGTTGAGTTCTTGTTGTGTTTCTATTGTTAGTTTCAATTTTTATTGTGTTTCTATTTTTAATCTTGTGTCCTTGAACTGTTTTTGTGTATTCATACATATACCTTGTTGTTCTTATGATACCCACACAGTTTTAATCCATATAATTCATAAAAGTCACTTAAACATGTATTTTTCCTTTGGACCTCTAGAAATGAACCTTCACATCTACTTAGCACTTGCTAAGTTAATGTCCAGTGGGGATTTTCTCTAGGTGACTCACCCTAATTGCTCTAAGAATCTTGATCCAATTCTTCATAAAGTGTTACAAATTAAACAAAGATGAATTCAACTCACATCACTTTTCCCTTCTTTTCATTCTTGAGTTCTGATCTTTCATTGTTGGGGCATTCTGCTTTAATGTGGCCTTGGCTTGATTCAGATTCTTCTTTTGCCATAAGGAAAACCTCTATCTTGGTTTTTGTCGAAGATGATCCAATGGAAGATTCTTCCTTGTCCAACAAGTCACCTCTTGTATTCTTGTGACATTTCTCAAGGGTGTCCCACATTTCTTTTGCTAAGATACACTCTGAAACTTTGAGCAATTCATTAGAATCAAGTGCAGAGACAATTACATTTTTTGCTATTTAATCAAGATGCTCCCTTTCCTTCATTGTTAATGTAGAGTTATTTTCAGGCATATGCATGAAGGCATTGTTTGAAATAGCATTCCAGATTTCTTTATCTAGTGACTCAATAAAGAACTTCATTCTTATACACCAAATCTGATAATTTTCACCACAAAACAGAGGTAGTTTCTTTAAACCAGCTCCTTCCCCAAAGGACATCTTGTTAGCCATTTTTGAAAAGATTTTTTAGAAAAATAGAAACTTGAATATTTTTCAAGAACTTTGCTCTTGATACCAATTGTTAGAATAGATGGCTTAAAACAAGAGGGGGGTGATTTGTTTTCCAAAGCTTTTCGCAATTAACACTTAAGAATGAATCTTTATCAAACAATCACAGATAGACAAAAGAGGAAAGCATTCAACCAATGTTGTAGAAACTGTTTTCAGAAATATAATCGGTTAAAGTTGCGATTAAACCGGTTGTTTATGTTAACAACATAAGCAGATTCACACAGTTCATAAACCAAAATAACAACTGATTCAAATTTCATTTTAATCGATTGTTTATATCAGCAGAAGCAATATTCAAACAGTTTTAAAGAGAGAGAGAAAGAGAGACATTTACACCATGAATTTTATACTAGTTCGCTCAATCCCAAAGCTACATCCAGTCTCAGAAAAACCTCCGAGTTTCACTAGTAATCAACAACAGATTACACAAACACACCACAAAGAGGTGATCTTGAAAACCACAAGATCCACTCACCCTCTTTGCAACACCACACATACCTCAAGTCAGAACACCCTCTAACTTTACAGGATTTCACATATACTCAAGAGTTTAAGAAATTACAATAACAAGAACATGAATAGGAAAAGAAAACACGTGATATTACACAACCCAGGGATTCCTATGATCAGATCTTGAATCAGTGCAAAGCTTAAAAAGCAATCTTACAAATCTTGAAAACTTCTTTCAAAAACATATTTCAATTTCTCTTTTGATCTCAAAAACTCTTTCGTAGATCTTTTATAATTGTTATGTAAAAAATGTTCTCTTTGTTTCTGAAAGAAGGGTTATATTTATAGCACTTGAAATCTAGCCATTTGAGGCACATGAATCAGCTGAAACAGTTTTAAAACAGTTAAAACAGTCTTTCAAAAAGTTGTTTTGCATACTCACATTTAACCGGTTAAAACCACGAGATAATCGGTTAAATGGGTCAAGCTATGACTTAACATTTTCAAACCTTTGTGCCAACTAGGCAAAGAACAACCGGTTATCCCGATAATTCAACCGGTTGTTTTTCTTGGCTTTAGAAAAATACTTCACTTTAAAACAGATTTGCCAAGCTTTGTGCAGGAATTAAGAACTGATCTTTTACATAAATTCTAAACACTCTAAGCTACACCCAAACCCAAAAGCAGCAAGGCTTCAAGCTTCATCAGGGATTTGAAACATCAAAGCTCCTATACTCAACACAAACCAGCAGGAAAGTGGGGCTGGCGTCATATTAAAAGAACCAGATGGGTTACTGATCGAGCAAGCCCTGCGGTTTGCCTTTAAAGCTAGTAACAATCAGCCAGAGTATGAGGCCTTGGTCGCAGGAATGTTGCTAGCTAAGGAGATAGGTGTTACACGTCTGCTAGCAAAGAGTGATTCGCTATTGATAACAAGGCAGGTCATGGGTGAGTACTAGGCCAAGGAGCCCCAGATGGCCACTTACCTAGAGTATGTCGGGATCCTGAAAGAGGGTTTTATGGAGTTCAAGTTGTTACACGTTACTAGATAACAGAATGTTAGAGCTGACTTGCTTGCAAAGCTCGCCAGTTCAGGCAAGGGGGGCAGACAGAGGACAGTCATACAGGAGACTTTGAGGACATCTTAAATGGCCGCAGATTGCACAACACAAGTCTAGATGGTGAGTGTTTTAGAGGGAGCAAAAAGAAGCGACTGGTCATTGACTGATGTGAGTCTCTTATGAACCTTTCTTGGTTTGGGTTGAGTTGATATAGGTTTCATTGTATTCATGACACTTTCAAGAATTAGGATCAAAATTCTAAAGAGCAATTAATAGAGTTTCTACTCAAGAAAACAAAGGTTCATACTAAAAACACATGAATAGGTAACTTGTAGTGTAAGATAACAATGGAATATGAATGGGTAATTCAAGAACAGTACCAAACTTCAAAGGAAACACAAGAACATCATAAGAACACCAAGAAGAAGTGAAAATACTGATTGAAATTCAATAGGAATTAGAAAATCACAAGAAACTCATCAAAGAACAAAAAACCCATGGATGGAAAACAAGAACAACACATGTATATGGAAACCCATGGTTTGGACGAAATTAAAACAGCAAGAAAACAAGGAAATAAACCAAACAAAGTGCAGAACAATGGCAGCAAATGAAAGGAAACAACTCATGGAAAAGATTGAACCGATTAAAAATGGAAAAACTACAAGAAAACATAAATGGGTATTTTTAGAAGATGAATAGAAATGACTTATGTGGTTGTAGCCTTTTGGAGATGTGATTCACGCCACTTGGAGGGTGGTTCTTCCAAGATGAGTGGGTGGTGCCGCCACTTAAGAGTCTCCAAAGCTCACAAGATAAGACATGAAGGAGAAGAAGAGACAAGTCTCACAAACTCACTCTCTCTCAATTTCAAGATAGTTTCTTTTCTTCTAACTTTCAACATTTTTATTCAAAGTACCAAGCACCCCTATTTATAATGGAGAGGGCTGGTCATGTTACAAAGGAGAAGGAGTGGGAAGAGTCACTCTTCTAGCTCCTTCTAGTGCCTAAGAGAGAAAGGAGTAGAAAAGTCACTTTTTCCACTTTTTCCTAAAGAAAGTGCCTAAAATGCCTTACATTTAGAGGTTTCTTTTGGTTTTCCTCTTTGGCATACTCCTAAGGATATTTCTATATTATTTACAAATTTATACAAGATTATTTACAAAGATTTATTTATACTACTATCTTTTGAATTTTCAAGAGAACCCAAACTGTTCTACTTTTTAAGAAGACTAGTAAGAAGAATTTTAAATGCTTGGGTGGATGACCTCTTCCTCCATTAGTAAAATCCTCTTCTACTTGATCTCCATCATGCTCCCCAGGTTGGAGAGAATTCGTCCGCGAATTCAGAATCCCTACATATAACAAAGTCAGTTTGCTATCAAATAAAGCAGTGGATGATAATAAAGGTAAACTTGACTTAGCATTATGAATCATTGGGATGTCGGAAAAAGAAGTCCTATAGACAGACCATGTTGGAAAAAAATGTGGGGGAATGATTATTTTCTTAGGAAAAATTCCCTTTAAAGGGTAAAAACCATTAGTAGGTATGGAAAAATCATCCCTAACATTTTTCAACCAATATGGAGTGCAAGTAGGAACTTTTGGTAATGAAAAAGACAAAGAAGAAGAATACCTTGGATGCTCAAATTGAGGCATAGCATGAGTCAAAAAGATTGATTTATTTGATAAGGTATTATGACTCGTTTTATCATTTTCTTCTTTTTCATTTTCTCTTTTATTTTTCATTTTTAATTGGTCTTCATGAACTTCTTTTGGAGAGAGTGACTTTAATATGACCTTGTGCCCATGGAAGTCAAAAGAAAGTTTGTTGGTAAAGCCATCATGAAAAACTTTTCTATCATATTGCCATGGCCTACCCAAAAGTACATGTGTTGCTTCCATAGGTACAACATCACACAAGACCTCATCTTTATATTTACCAATTGAGAATGCTATGAGGACTTGTTTGTTAACAATGATTTCTCCTACTTCACTCAACCATTGCAATTTATAGGGCTTTGCATGAGAGATAGTAGATAATCCAAGTTTATCTACCACTCTTGTGCTAGCCACATTAGCACAACTACCACCATCCACAATCAATGAACATAACTTGTTATTAATAAGACACCTTGTATGGAAAATGTTTTCTCTTTGGCTTTCATCAAAAGATTTTAAAACTTGGCCAAGCATGCGTCTCACTACTAACAAGTCACCTTCAAGTGGACTTTCACTATCACATTCATTAGATGAACTAGGCGGTGTAGAATGTCTAGAAGAAGATGAATCATGCTCACTAACTACTATGCCATCATGCATCATCATATTTCTTTTAGAAGGGCAATTAGAAGCTATGTGACCATATCCTAAACATTTAAAGCATTTCTTACTAGACGATTTGGCTGGAGATTTATTAGTTGAAGTGGAAGGCTTTGAATCCTTGGATTTGAAAGATGAATCTTTAGAAGGAAATTTGGACAAAGACTTGTTTTTATTTTTCCAAGAGTTGTTGTAATAGCCATCATTATGAGTATTTTTGAAAGCATGTTTCTTTGCAATTTGGGTTTCAACCTTGATGGCAAGGTGAACCAAGTTTTCTAAAGAAGAGTACTCATAAAGTTCAACAACATCTTGAATGTCCCTTCTAAGACCACTTACAAATCTAGCCATCTTAGCTTCATCACTTTCATGTATATCAACTTTAAGCATAAGTGTTTCTAGCTCTTTAAAATAAGCATCCACACTTAGCGTGCCTTGGTGAAGCCTTTGGAGCTTCAACAATAGGTCTTTCCTAAAGTGTGGTGGAACAAATCTAGCGCGCATACACTCTTTCAAATTGTTCCAAGAAACCACGGGAGGTCTCTTGTTTAGCCCAATGTCCATAAGAGTTTTATGCCACCATTGCATGGCATAGTCTAGAAATTCTAAAGTAGCTAGTTTTACCCTTTGGTCTTCTTGGACCTCATGTACATGAAAGATTTGTTCAACCTTTGCTTCCCACCCCAAATATACATTTGGATCACCTTCACCACTAAAGCTAGGTAATTTTACAAAAGGCATATAAGGCTTTGCCACATGTTGGCGCCTTTCTTCATAATGATGATGCCTCCTCCATTCGGTTTCATCTTCATGTCCATGATAGTTGGAAGAAGTTCTTGATGAATGCCTTGAAGAATGGCGTCTTCTATGGTGTGTATGGCTGGACCTTTCATTAGTCACTTCAAGCCTTTGCAATCTTTCTTCCAATTGTCTTATAGCTTCATCTTTTTGTGCAAGTGACCTTTTGGCTTCTTTTAATTCACCAAGAATGAAAGCTTTTTGTGGAGAGTGTGGTTTGGAAGATTCTCCACTTGAATATTGAGCCATTTTCAAAACAGTACAGCAAACACAAATAGCAAACAATTAAAGAAAACAAGGTTAGAAAACAAAGAAATAAGTGGTGCGGTTTTGGTAAAAAAATTAAGGCACTCTAAATCACTCCAAGAAATTATACTTCCCTCAATCAAGCTTCTCTTGTGGAATGGAGTAACCTCAAATGAAAGATGCCAAAGCACTCAACCACTCATCCAAAAATAACCACCACAAAACTTAAAGAAAAATAAAAGACAAGCAAGAAAAGGTACAAAACAAGAAAGGGTAGTGCAAAAAGAATACAAGATATATGACAAAACTTAAGGAATGAAAGACAAGCAATAAAAGGTACACAATAAGACTCAAAGAATACTCACTAAACTTTATAATCAAGAAAGAAAGTACAACTCATAAACTTGTCAAAATACAAGGATCAAAAGTTCCACAAAGTAGACAACAATTTGCCAATCACTATGAATCCAACTTTGGTATGAAAATTAATGTGCAAAAGAATGAATAGATGCAAATACCAAACTGTTTTGAAGGATTTAAAAACAGAATTGGTTCTGTTTTGTTCTGTTTCAGTTCTGTTTTTTTTTTGTTTTTTTTTATACCAAATGGAACTTATGTAGTGAAAGAACCATAATATGCATCATATGGAAGTTGAAACATCAATCAAATTGCACAAAAATTTTATGAAGGATTCAAGACAACTGAACACTTGAAATCAAATGTTTGGAACCTCCAATCACAAGTACTAAAACAAATTCAAGAGAAACACAAACTTTCAAAATCAAAAGCAAGCAAGTAGAGACAAGATTTGGACACCTAGAACACTATGAACATAAAACTCAAAGCAAAAAGTATGATCAATGAAAAGGCACAACTAAAACATATTCAAACCAAACAAAAGTATGAATATAAGGTGCTGGAAAAACAAGAAACACGAAATTATAGGTGCTGGAAAAAAAATTGCCCAAAAAGAAAGTGTCTATTCAACTCACAATCAACAAATCAACACCATGGCTCTAGATACCACATGATGTGAGTTCATTATGAACCTTTCTTGGTTTGGGTTGAGTTGATATAGGTTTCATTGTATTCATGACACTTTCAAGAATTAGGATCAAAATTCTAAAGAGCAATTAATAGAGTTTCTACTCAAGAAAACAAAGGTTCATACTAAAAACACATGAATAGGTAACTTGTAGTGTAAGATAACAATGGAATATGAATGGGTAATTCAAGAACAGTACCAAACTTCAAAGGAAACACAAGAACATCATAAGAACACCAAGAAGAAGTGAAAATACTGATTGAAATTCAATAGGAATTAGAAAATCACAAGAAACTCATCAAAGAACAAAAAACCCATGGATGGAAAACAAGAACAACACATGTATATGGAAACCCATGGTTTGGACGAAATTAAAACAGCAAGAAAACAAGGAAATAAACCAAACAAAGTGCAGAACAATGGCAGCAAATGAAAGGAAACAACTCATGGAAAAGATTGAACCGATTAAAAATGGAAAAACTACAAGAAAACATAAATGGGTATTTTTAGAAGATGAATAGAAATGACTTATGTGGTTGTAGCCTTTTGGAGATGTGATTCACGCCACTTGGAGGGTGGTTCTTCCAAGATGAGTGGGTGGTGCCGCCACTTGAGAGTCTCCAAAGCTCACAAGATAAGACATGAAGGAGAAGAAGAGACAAGTCTCACAAACTCACTCTCTCTCAATTTCAAGATAGTTTCTTTTCTTCTAACTTTCAACATTTTTATTCAAAGTACCAAGCACCCCTATTTATAATGGAGAGGGCTGGTCATGTTACAAAGGAGAAGGAGTGGGAAGAGTCACTCTTCTAGCTCCTTCTAGTGCCTAAGAGAGAAAGGAGTAGAAAAGTCACTTTTTCCACTTTTTCCTAAAGAAAGTGCCTAAAATGCCTTACATTTAGAGGTTTCTTTTGGTTTTCCTCTTTGGCATACTCCTAAGGATATTTCTATATTATTTACAAATTTATACAAGATTATTTACAAAGATTTATTTATACTACTATCTTTTGAATTTTCAAGAGAACCCAAACTGTTCTACTTTTTAAGAAGACTAGTAAGAAGAATTTTAAATGCTTGGGTGGATGACCTCTTCCTCCATTAGTAAAATCCTCTTCTACTTGATCTCCATCATTGACCCAGAAAACATTAAAAACACCATGTATAAGAACATATGGTTCGCTAGGAGGAGGGTCATTGCATGTTTACCTGGTTGAGGAAGGTGAAACCTGGATGACGCCTTACAAACACTATCTGGTTGAAGGAGTGCTCCCCTTGAACCCAGCAGAAGCCAGGATCGTAAAGAAGAATGCAGGATGGTACGCCCTGATTTATGGCAACCTATTCAGGCATGGCTACACCCATCCCATCCTGATATGTGTAAGTGGGGTGCAATGTACCCGTATCATGTCAAAACTCCATGAAGGCATATGCGGGAGTCACATCTGCAATTGGGCCCTCTCGTCAAAGGTTGTTCGGGTTGGGTACTACTGGTCAACCATAAGGGAAGACTGTACCAAGTACGCATAGCGGTGTAAGCAGTATGCCGACTGGCATCATGCACCTCCGGAGGAGTTAAGGTCGATCCACAGCCCATGGCCTTTCCACACCAGGGGATTCGATATCCTGGGACCGTTTCCCCTAGCAATTCGACAGATGAAGTATCTTGTGGTTGCCATCGAATACTTTACCAAAGGGATAGAGGTTGAGCCCGTGGCGTAGATCACGGCTCACAAAGTCCAACACTTCGTATGGAAAAACATAGTTTGCCACTTTGGAATCCCAAAGCATTTGGTGTCTGACAATGGCACCCAATTCACGAGTCAGTAGTTGGGTAAACTATACATGGAGCTCGGCATCAAACAGGTGTTCGCATTAGTCGAGCACCCCCAGACAAATGGATAGGTCGAGTTCGCTAACCGAGTCCTACTCAGGGGCCTAAAGAGAAGGTTGGAGAAAGCCAAAGGGACTTGGCAGAAGAGGTCCCCAGAATCGTGTGGGCTTATGACACCACTCCCCAGTCCACCACCAAGGAGACACCTTTCAACCTGGTGTATGGTTCAGATGCCATGATTCCTGTTGAGATCCAGGAGAGAGTTTGCCTCATTTTCACAATTTTGTGGCCGAGGAGTCTAACGAGGAAATAAGAGTAAACCTAAATCTCCTAGACAAAGTCAAGGAGGAAGAACGCATTAAACCGAAGCCCTGAAGAGAAGAGTGGAGTACAAGCACAAGTCCAAGTTGAAACCTCGGCAGTTCCAGGTGGCTGACCTGGTAATGTGAAAGGCTCACCCCTACCAGCTGGAAAACAAGTTGTCTCCCAAGTGGACTGGTCCATTCCATGTGACAGAGGCGCTTGGGAATGGAGCATACAGACTGGAGACCCTAGAAGGTGGGGCCATTCCCCGAACGTGGAATGGAGCCAACTTTGAGTTCTATTTTAGTTAGTTACAGTATTGTATGCAGTTAAACTTTAGTTCATTAGTTATACTATTATACGCAATTAAGGGGACACTCTTTTTCCCTTACGAGGGTTTTTTAATGAAGTCACCCAATAAAAAGAAAAAAGTTGAAATAAATGTGTTTTATAGTATCGTACAAAGTAAGCGGACCTCTCCCTCGCCTTCATATGCCGAGGTCGAGAACAGTATGTTCCCTCAGCAAAATTTCTCCCTTGCCTTTATATGCCAAGGCCGAGAATAGTAAGCAGACCTCTCCCTTGCCTTCATACGTCGAGGTCGAGAATAGTATGGTCCCTCAGTAAATTTCTCCCTTGCCTTTATACACCTAGGCCGAGAACAGTAAGCGGACCTCTCCCTCGCCTTCATACGCCAAGGTCGAGAACAGTATGGTCCCTCAATAAATTTCTCCCTTACCTTTATACACCAAGGTTGAGACCAATAAGACATTTTCCTTGCCTTTATATGCCAAGGTCGAGAACAGAAAGTGAACCTCTCCCTTGTTTTCACATGCCAAGGTCGAGAATAGTATGGTTCCCCAGTAAAATTCTTCCTTGCCTTCATACGCCAAGGTTAAGAACGGTAAATAAACCTCTCCGCTTACAGGTGATAAGGTCGGAAACAAGCCAAACAAGGATCGCGCTACTTGAGAAAAGGCAGTCATTTACGCATTATTAGTCGGCAGGAGTGTTCCAAAAACAAGCAAGATAGCAAAAGCAGACATAGAATAAAGAAAGAAGATTCCACAGATAAATACAGGTTCATCAATTACAGGATAAATATAGGTTAATCAAGGTTCACAAAGCACAAGGATAAAATCAGCCAACAGAAGGAGTCATCGCCGCTACTCGGCATCCACCAATTGTGCATCGACAATGTTCTTGTCCAGGCCGATTTGGGAAAGGTCCACCCCAGGATGCACGCAGACAACCTGGGCCATGGCATCCCCAAACCTTGCTCCGTAGGCCTTGGCGACATCACTGGTGAGCTCGTCCTTCATCTGCTGGAAGACCTCGTCCTTGTGGGCCACCTCCCCCTTCAGCTTGGCCAATTCCTCCCTCATTTGGGCCATCTCTTCATCCTTGCTGCCAAGCTCCTTCTTCAGATTGTCCACCTCAGTGCGAAGGTCTCCATTTCTGGCATATAACCTCAGGGTCTCTTGAGATTTCTTAAACAAGAGGCCCTTGGTTTCTCGATCAGTCTTGCGAAGTTCGTCCACCTCTAGGGTAAGCCTTGTCACTTGGCATTTTAGATCGGCAGTCTTGAGGGCTTCCTGGTCAGCTAACTCCTTTGCCTCCCACACCTTGGTAAGAAGGAGGCTGGACCCAACAAGGGCTTCCCCAAGGTGTCGTGACACATGCTCCACTAGGGGGTCCACCTCCAAGTTTCCCAGTCTCTCCCTGATTTGGGTGGATCGCAGCACTTTCTGAAGGTAGGAAGAAAATCGACGGTAGGGTCCCACAGGTCACCCTTCGAAGCGCTCTCTCCCCCACCTTCCTGCACAACAGCATTGCGAGGAGAGGAGGCGCTGGGAGGGCATTCTCTATAGGAGGGAGTCTGGCCTTCGGAGCCTGAAAGTACAGGGATGACGGCATCGACTTTGCGTTTCCTAGAGAAAACAAGGTTTGAACAGGTGTCCTCGTCTTCAGAAGGAGAAGCCTTAGCAGCCTCCGTACACCTTTGGATCCTTTACCCTTGGCAGAAGGACCAGGCACAGAAGGCCCTGGGGCAGAGGGGGCAGGGACAGAGGGACCTGGAGCTGTCTTCTTTTGCAGGGCCAAGGAGGCCAGTTGCCTCCTTTTCTCAGCGTCCAGCACCATGCCTGCGAAGGAATGGAGAAACCAATAAACAATCAAGCAAACAGTACACGCAGTCAAAATAACACCAACAGATATAAAGGGGAGGGGGTGTAGGCCTTAAGAGAGGAGGGGTTGTATGCGTGCTTAATCAGCTCGGCAGAACTGAACACTACGTGTAGATTGGAGAGGAAGTCTCACACCTCTTGCTCCCTTGGGGGCAAGTGTAAGGACCTGTAAAATTGAATTGGAATGAAAGTGGTATATTTAAATAATTCCAGAAGATGTTATTATTTAAAATACAAAGAGCTGGTAAATGAAGTTTCGTAGTAGTCGGACCTCGGACGTCGCCCAAAATCTGGGGTCAGCTGGTAGAGGTCGGTCGGATGATGTGTGGATCAAGAAGAGTAAAGGAAGAAAAGTTAAGTTTAGAAGGCTATAGGATCGCCGGTCGCCTGCTAAACATGAGCGCCAGGTGGACGTCGCCAGGGCGCGAGGCATGCAGGCATCATGCGGGCGCGAGAGGCATGCAGGCATCGCGCGGGCGCGAGGCATGCGGGCATTGCCAGGGCGCGAGGCATGCGGGCATTGCCAGGGCGCGAGGCATGTGGACGTGGCCAAGGCGCGAGAGGCATGCGGGCATCGCCAGGGCGCGATGCATGTGGACGTAGCCAGGGCGCGAGAGTTATGAGGGCGTCGCCAGGGAAGACATCGGTCGTCTTCCAGGGCGAAGGAAACATCGGTCGTCTTCCAAGGCGAAGGTGACATCGGTCGTCTTCCCGGGCGAAGGAGACATCGGTCGTTCGCCAGGATGAGTCAGCAGTGGAAGGTTATCGCACGATGTCGAGTTGCACACAGAGAAGGTAAGACCCAGACTCCCAGCATGAAGCGTAGTGCACGCACGCCACGTAGACAAAAAGGGTGATTCAGAGTGGTGACATCAGAATGTTGGCATGCGCAGGAGACACTCGCGGTCGTACTGTTCAGAGCAGTGACTGGCATGCACAAGCGACAACAGAAGTCGTACTGTTCAGAGCAGTGGTTGGCATGCACAAGCGACAACAGTGGTTGTACTGTTCCGGGCAGTGGTTCTCAGACTTCTCTGCAGAGTGGGTGGTGGTAGCAGCAGCATGCGTGGACAGGTAAGTTGAGATTCAAAAGCCACTGCGTGAAGGCAAAGAGCATTACAGACTCAAGAGTGTGAGAGTGAGTGCAAACTCCCTCCCCCCCCTTCTTCTCTCCTTTGCGCTGTAACTCAGGCAAACTCCAGCACCTGTGCGACGAGCGACGACAGCCCTTAGAGCACCTGGGAGTTTCTCTGCAAGTTCTACCAACCAGGCACTGAAAACAGAGCTAAGGCATCCTTCAAGCTCGGTGGGTTTGAGCTCTCGGTGTTTTGCGCAAGTCCAGGTAAGGGAAGCTAGACTTCATTTTCAATACAAGCCATAGATTAGCTGTTTCTGAAGTGAGGGCGACGTGGTCGCCGGTTTCGTTTTCATCTTCCTGAATGCTCTGTTTCTATGTGCTTGGGCGACGTGGTCACCGGTTTTATATACAGACTTCGAAAATACCTTGTTTTTGAACCAGATCGCCGGTTTTAGCGTTGTTTGCAAAACTCTCTGTTTTTGATGTTGCTTTGAAACTGTTTGAGATTTAAATGAGATATTCG
Source organism: Phaseolus lunatus (assembly GCA_013389735.1). Classification (NCBI taxonomy): domain Eukaryota; kingdom Viridiplantae; phylum Streptophyta; class Magnoliopsida; order Fabales; family Fabaceae; genus Phaseolus; species Phaseolus lunatus. Next base: position 29,315,022 of record CM023866.1, on the reverse strand, counting down.
AAAATAAGAACCTTGGATTGAGTTTTGCTGTGATTGAAATCATTCCTTTAAGTGTTATGTGATGTGTTGAATGCTGTGAATGTGGGATCGAGGCATAGTATTTTCAGGAAAGGAAATACCGTGTAAGATCGTATGTAATGTGTATTGACCTGGGGCTTGTCTAGAAGGAGATATCCTGACTCTGCTGATATAATGGAATCACGTAGATGAAGTTATTCAGTTGTGGAGAGTCGAAGGAGGTTCATACGTATGGGTGAGTTGTTCAAAAGGGAACGAGCTCGGCCTGTTATATGAATTAACCTTGTCATACCGGGGGAGTTATTGACATTGAGACTATATGCGCATGGCTGTGTGGATTTCACAGCAACCCTGTGTGGATTTCACAGTGGTATGGTATGACAGGTGCAAATCTCTGGGCCTGAGTCAACGCACGAGTCAATCCGGAAGTAGTGTCAAGTGTCTTGTGTGATGAGTCAGTGGAAGTCTGACGTGAGAATGAGAAACTTTGATTCGATAGACACTTGATGAATGTTTGAGATTTTAATGACCTTGAGGAATCGTGCAATATGTATTTTAGTTGATGGTTCACGAGGGTATCTTAAATTTGTTTTATCATGATCTTTAAGTTCATATCTAACCCCTTTTAAATGTCTAGCTTACCCTGCGTTTTCTTTTGTGTTGTGGCCTTTTCTTAAATCTGTAATGATCGTGTATAATTTACACGGGAGCAGATGATGTTGCAGGAAGTAGAGCTCCTTAGAAAATTGTCGCTGGAAGGAGATCGCCTGTTTCCTATTCCCGATAGGCGATCACCCTTTTGCTGCTTTATAATAGGAGATCGCCTTTATGATAGGAGATCGCCCTTCTTATAGGAGATCGCCCTTTCTGCCAGGAGATCGCCTATCTGTCTTTTGTATTGTAATTCGTTTACGTTTTTAATGGAGAAGTGATCGTTTGTATTAAACTCCCTGTGAGGAGAAACCTTATTCTCATATATAAAATTTTAATTCACTTCAATCCATTTGTTACTTTTATTTTCATTATATAAATACATATGTATAGTAATTTTGGCGGGATGTTACATTAATGGTATCAGAGCAGTTCGTCCTTAGGATGACCTGAGGGCTGTGGATCCATTGTGTTTCTTCTGCTCATGAAATTTATTTGAGTTTAAAATAACAATTATAGTGAAAGGTTTTCAAACGTTTTTGTATTGAAATTTTGGGTGTGCTTTGGTGAATATATGTTCTAACTGAAAATCTTAGTATTAAGAATGAGAAGGTCTTGATAAAGTAGTGAGGGTGCACACTCATGACTGGATCGAGATGATTCTTAATCTTAATTCCAAAGGTTTGATGTTTAGCCTACATTGAATTCTGGTGTGATTTGTTGAGTGTTCTTGTAATTGCCTGAAAGTGGTTGTTTGGATTGATGATTGTACACCAGTAACTGTTCTGGTGTTTTGTTTGAGGTCATAAGTATTATGATTCTGTTGATGAGCTCAAATTCTTAATGATTTTGAGATGCTGACCTTTGTAAGGTCAAGATGTTACCTCCTGAATGAATCGATTTCTTATCGATCTCATTCTTATAGTTGTGGGGGGGGGGGGGGTATAGAAACCAATAGTTTCCTAATCTTCTACAGAGAAGAATGGCTCCTAGACAGCCTACCCCTCCCAAACCTTCTGCTGAAATGGGCCAGATCGCCAGGGCCATTGGGATGATGGCGAGTACCATCCAGCAGCAGAGTACGGCGATGTCTCAGAATCACCAAGCTACGCTGCATTATGAGGAGACCGCCAGATCGGCTGCAACCCCAACGTCGGTCAGCCTCAGGAGCAGATGGGACTGACCGAGTTCATGAGGCGCAACCCACCCAAGTTCAGTGGGAATGCTACCCCTGATCAAGCAGATCAGTGGGTCAGAGAGTTGGAGAAAATCTTTAGGGCGACCTCCTGCCCTGAAGAGAAGAAATTGCTGTTCGCCACTTATCTGCTATCAGGAGAAGCTGAGTTCTGGTGGATGGGAGCTCATCAGATGATGGAGGCCCGAGGGGATGTATTGGATTGGGAGAGCTTCAGGGTGAAGTTCTTGGAGAAACACTTCCCTGACAGCGCCAAGTTTGCGAGGGAAGCTGAGTTCCTGAAGTTGGAGCAGGGGGATATGTCAGTGAACGCCTATGCTGCTCGTTTTGAGTACCTCGCCCGGTTCTATACCCAGGCGACCTCCGAGGCCTGGAGGTGTAGGGAGTTTGAAGAGGAACTGAAGCATGAGCTGAAGAAGACCATATCCCCGATGTGCATAAGAGAATTTCACACCTTAGTGGGGAAGGCGATGATGGTGGAGGCACGGGAGAAGAGTGACTCTCGGGTGATCAGGTCACACCCAGGGGGTTCTTTCAGTGGGAAGGCCAAGGTGCAGCACCCACAAAACAAACCTTATGCGGGACCTCCACCACATCGGGCAGGGGCAGTTTCGCCCCAGTTCCAGCAGCAACAAAGATGGAAACCTAGATGCCAAAAGATGGGGCACATATCTAGAGATTATCCTAGCAGAAATAGGATGACTCAATCCAGTGGTTCCCAACAGATGAGGAATGAAAGCAGCAAACCTCAGGCAGCAGGGAAAAATGGTTGCCATGACAGGAGCAGAGGTGCCTCAGTCAGGTAACTTGGTGGAAGGTGCTTCGTGATACTCACTCGGTCGGAGGTGGAAAATAAAGGGGACGTAAGCAGAATACCCGTGATGAAAGATTTCACGGATGTATTCCCAGAAGAAGTACCTGGGTTACCCCCTAAGAGAGAAGTGGAATTCTCTATTGTTTTGGTACCTGGAGCTGGACCGGTGGCAATGGCTCCAGCTGAGTTGATGGAATTAAAGAAGGAAGTGTAAGTTAGATTTAGTGTACCAAGGTTTAGTTTCAGCTACACATAAGTTATGGAGAGTATATAAGCAGAATGTTGAGGGTTTAAAGACTTAAGCATGTGTATCCATAGGAAGTACCGGGGTTAAGTTCCAAAAATGAAAGAATGAATTTTCTTTTATTTGAAGCTTGGGAGATGTTTATGTCGATGAAACAGCATGAGATGACTCTAGCTTAACCACAAGCTTAAAAGGAAAGAGGAGATATTGTATTTATGTCTAAAGTTCAATTAGACAGAGAAAGTTGCTGAAAAGTACCAAGTAGAGAAGTTACTGGGAGAAGAGAGAAAGCTTCACGCAGAATGGATGCTATTTTGTGGATCGTGATTTGGAAGATGAGTATGGAAATGGTGGATGAGGAGTGATGAGAAAGGGAAATGGAAAGATATTCTTGTATCCAAATATGACTCGGAACTTGGGGGAAGCCGAGCTCATTCGAAATATCAATCGTGGTGGTGGAGAGATGTACGTAAGGTGTGCGAGGAGGGTGAAGATGATGGTTAGTTCCAAAAAGTCATTGTTTGGAAAGTTGGAGGCGGAGGGGATGTGAGATTTCAGGAGGATGCGTGGGCCACTAACTTTAACTTTAAAGCAACGTGGCTGGTCTATGTGCTTCAAGTGGATAAGTGTTCTACTTGTTCGACATAAGGATTTGAGGTCCCACCTTGAGAACTTTTATCTTATACGTATGTCATCCAAGTAGAATCAGGTGTGGAAGGGAATGTGGGTGGCAACAGTATGTGGTATCTTGGAGAAGAGGAATAGAGTTGTCCTTAAGCAAGAAATTCTGGATGCAGAGGAAATTTTCCAATCGGCTCCACTACTTACATGGTTGTGGTTGAGATATATAGTGTGTTCGTTCTTGTATGCCTTTTCAGATAGGCACCTGAACCCAAATCAATGCATCCAATGTATACATTGAACAAGGAGGAAATGATGGGAATAGGGAGCCGAGTTGGCAAAAGAAGTCATAATGATGATTTAGAAGTAACAGCAACAAGAACTTTGTTTTTTTTATAAGGTGCAGAATTATGTAGCATAGTGGTGAACCAAAGGTGTTCCTTTAGGGAGCGTGAGAATTAGATCAGCAGTTGGGAAGTCGATGGATGGTTTTGATCAAGATGCGGAAGTTGATTCCTAGAAGGAGATTTCGGATCCTAGTTTGAATTGGCTGGGGGACATGAGCAGTAGTCAGCGGTCCTCTTTCCTTCCGATGAAGGGATTTTGCTCACTTTTTCTCTACAGGGGGCTAGTCCTGGTTCTGTTAAGGGCTTAGTTCTGGACTTGCTCGACCAAGTCTTCAGGGTTGGAAGTAGAGTGTGAGTACTGGAGTTGGCGCTTAATGGAGCAGCATACTCCATATGCAGGGATGGAGAATGGAATTTAATGAAGTATTGGAGTAGTAAGAGTTGGTTCAACCGACAACCAAGAAGGTGAAACTGATGCAAGGCAGAATGAAAGCTTCTCAAAGTCGACAGATGCCCTAGGCAGCTCAGAGGCAAGACCATAAGTATGGTGAAAGTGGTGTGGAATGAGAGATCGGGTGATACAACTTGGGAATTAGAGGGAACCATGAGAGAAGCCTATCCCTACCTCTTTTCCTGGTGATTCAATTTTCGAGGACGAAAATTTTTCTTGTTGGGGAGAATGTAAGGACCTGTAAAATTGAATTGGAATGAAAGTGGTATATTTAAATAATTCCAGAAGATGTTATTATTTAAAATACAAAGAGCTGGTAAATGAAGTTTCGTAGTAGTCGGACCTCGGACGTCGCCCAAAATCTGGGGTCAGCTGGTAGAGGTCGGTCGGATGATGTGTGGATCAAGAAGAGTAAAGGAAGAAAAGTTAAGTTTAGAAGGCTATAGGATCGCCGGTCGCCTGCTAAACATGAGCGCCAGGTGGACGTCGCCAGGGCGCGAGGCATGCAGGCATCGTGCGGGCGCGAGAGGCATGCAGGCATCGCGCGGGCGCGAGGCATGCGGGCATTGCCAGGGCGCGAGGCATGCGGGCATTGCCAGGGCGCGAGGCATGTGGACGTGGCCAAGGCGCGAGAGGCATGCGGGCATCGCCAGGGCGCGATGCATGTGGACGTAGCCAGGGCGCGAGAGTTATGAGGGCGTCGCCAGGGAAGACATCGGTCGTCTTCCAGGGCGAAGGAAACATCGGTCGTCTTCCAAGGCGAAGGTGACATCGGTCGTCTTCCAGGGCGAAGGAGACATCGGTCGTTCGCCAGGATGAGTCAGCAGTGGAAGGTTATCGCACGATGTCGAGTTGCACACAGAGAAGGTAAGACCCAGACTCCCAGCATGAAGCGTAGTGCACGCACGCCACGTAGACAAAAAGGGTGATTCAGAGTGGTGACATCAGAATGTTGGCATGCGCAGGAGACACTCGCGGTCGTACTGTTCAGAGCAGTGACTGGCATGCACAAGTGACAACAGAAGTCGTACTGTTCAGAGCAGTGGTGGCATGCACAAGCGACAACAGTGGTCGTACTGTTCCGGGCAGTGGTTCTCAGACTTCTCTGCAGAGTGGGTGGTGGCAGCAGCAGCATGCGTGGACAGGTAAGTTGAGATTCAAAAGCCACTGCGTGAAGGCAAAGAGCATTACAGACTCAAGAGTGTGAGAGTGAGTGCAAACTCCCTCCCCCCCTTCTTCTCTCCTTTGCGCTGTAACTCAGGCAAACTCCAGCACCTGTGCGACGAGCGACGACAGCCCTTAGAGCACCTGGGAGTTTCTCTGCAAGTTCTACCAACCAGGCACTGAAAACAGAGCTAAGGCATCCTTCAAGCTCGGTGGGTTTGAGCTCTCGGTGTTTTGCGCAAGTCCAGGTAAGGGAAGCTAGACTTCATTTTCAATACAAGCCATAGATTAGCTGTTTCTGAAGTGAGGGCGACGTGGTCGCCGGTTTCGTTTTCATCTTCCTGAATGCTCTGTTTCTATGTGCTTGGGCGACGTGGTCGCCGGTTTTATATACAGACTTCGAAAATACCTTGTTTTTGAACCAGATCGCCGGTTTTGGCGTTGTTTGCGAAACTCTCTGTTTTTTATGTTGCTTTGAAACTGTTTGAGATTTAAATGAGATATTCGAAAATAAGAACCTTGGATTGAGTTTTGCTGTGATTGAAATCATTCCTTTAAGTGTTATGTGATGTGTTGAATGCTGTGAATGTGGGATCGAGGCATAGTATTTTCAGGAAAGGAAATACCGTGTAAGATCGTATGTAATGTGTATTGACCTGGGGCTTGTCTAGAAGGAGATATCCTGACTCTGCTGATATAATGGAATCACGTAGATGAAGTTATTCAGTTGTGGAGAGTCGAAGGAGGTTCATACGTATGGGTGAGTTGTTCAAAAGGGAACGAGCTCGGCCTGTTATATGAATTAACCTTGTCATACCGGGGGAGTTATTGACATTGAGACTATATGCGCATGGCTGTGTGGATTTCACAGCAACCCTGTGTGGATTTCACAGTGGTGTGGTATGACAGGTGCAAATCTCTGGGCCTGAGTCAACGCACGAGTCAATCCAGAAGTAGTGTCAAGTGTCTTGTGTGATGAGTCAGTGGAAGTCTGACGTGAGAATGAGAAACTTTGATTCGATAGACACTTGATGAATGTTTGAGATTTTAATGACCTTGAGGAATCGTGCAATATGTATTTTAGTTGATGGTTCACGAGGGTATCTTAAATTTGTTTTATCATGATCTTTAAGTTCATATCTAACCCCTTTTAAATGTCTAGCTTACCCTGCGTTTTCTTTTATGTTGTGGCCTTTTCTTAAATCTGTAATGATCGTGTATAATTTACACGGGAGCAGATGATGTTGCAGGAAGTAGAGCTCCTTAGAAAATTGTCGCTGGAAGGAGATCGCCTGTTTCCTATTCCCGATAGGCGATCACCCTTTTGCTGCTTTATAATAGGAGATCGCCTTTATGATAGGAGATCGCCCTTCTTATAGGAGATCGCCCTTTCTGCCAGGAGATCGCCTATCTGTCTTTTGTATTGTAATTCGTTTACGTTTTTAATGGAGAAGTGATCGTTTGTATTAAACTCCCTGTGAGGAGAAACCTTATTCTCATATATAAAATTTTAATTCACTTCAATCCATTTGTTACTTTTATTTTCATTATATAAATACATATGTATAGTAATTTTGGTGGGATGTTACAGCAAGTCCTCGAGGCCCCTGGGTTTTTGGAGCACAGATTTCTTTGTCCAATAAAGGGGAAACCCATCCAAGAGGGTGGGGTCATGCTTGTTGTTGCGAATTTTGAAGAACTTCCCCTTGAAACCCTTGTACGATTGCAGGAAGAGGGACAATAATACTCTCCCAACAACCCCGTTGAAGCTCACCCACAACTTCTTGCCAGGGCTCTTGGCCTTGAAGAAATAGAGGAACACGTCCACAGACGGCGGATGGCCAAAGTGGTGGCACAAGATGGAGAAAGCCCTAACAAATGGCCAACTATTGGGATGTAGCTGGGCAGGGGCAACATTTATTTCGGTTAAGAGAGCTCGCTTGAAGCTGGTGAAGGGGAGATGGAGGAGGAGTTTTTTGAAGAGGGTGGAATAGATTAAGCAAAACGGTCCCTCCTGGCCTAACGACTCATCATAACATATAGGCTCACCTACCTTATAAGGTACCACCCACATGAACTTGTCATGCTCTTTTCCAAAGATGCGGGATTTGTGACAAGTCTTGCTCTTCCTATAATCCACTATGCTCGCGGAGGTTGTAAACTCAGAGGTCTCTTTTAAAAGCTCGCTGGAAGCCCAGGGATATAGTAATTTGTAGTCAGGGGAAGGTTGAGGTGGCTTTGTTTAATCCATCTTATGAAGAAGGGCTAAAACAAAGGAAGAGAAAAGCGCAAGCTCAGAAGAGGAAATGTGTGCATTTCGCAAAAATAGAAAAAATAGAGAACGATTCGCAATCACAAGAGGCGAGAAATATAAATAGGCCCAGTGCAGTTAAAGCAGATTATGAGCATCGGAATAGTAAGGCAGTGACAGTTACGGGATAAAGGACGTACCTTTAAATAAATTCACTTCGGAAGGACGACATATGGAGATGGAGAAGGCGTAGTGAGTTTGAAGGGAGGCGCAGATATTTTGTGAAGAGTAATGAAACAGTGGGAGATGCTTGAGTTTTTGAAATGTTATAGTATTAGGGAAGTGCAAGCAATAACATTTTACAGCCGCTAATCTAACCACGTGTACGTCCCAGAAAAAGTATGGTGAGATGTCACCTCGAGGTACTCTGCACGTCCCATCGCTCATTGCCATGTAGGTTGCTAAGGCAAACGATTAGGCTTTTCGCTGAAGCTAGCTCCAGCTCAAGCCTAGGGGGCTAGTGTACTGGCCAGACCTCGGGCCTCGGTATCGATAGACATCAGCTACAATAGACATCGACTGCAGTAGACATCGACATCGGTAGACATTGTAACATCCCGCCAAAATACTATACATATGTATTTATATAATGAAAATAAAAGTAACAAATGGATTGAAGTGAATTAAAATTTTATATATGAGAATAAGGTTTCTCCTCACAGGGAGTTTAATACAAACGATCACTTCTCCATTAGAAACGTAAACGAATTACAATACAAAAGACGGATAGGCGATCTCCTGGCAGAAAGGGCGATCTCCTTTAAGAAGGGCGATCTCCTATCATAAAGGCGATCTCCTATTATAAAGCAGCAAGAGGGGTGATCACCCAACAGAAAAGAAAACAGGCGATCTCCTTCCAGCGACAATTTTCTAAGGAGCTCTACTTCCTGCAACATCATCTGCTCCCGTGTAAATTATACACGATCATTACAGTTTTAAGAAGAGGCCACAACACAAAAGAAAACGCAGGGTAAGCTAGACATTTAAAAAGAGTTGGATATGAACTTTAAAATCAAGGTAAAACATTTTTCAAGATATCCATGTAAAACTTAGAGTTGCTCATACCCTCCACCTGATCGCCCAGAAACCACACATTTCACAATATTTCCCAGAGTCGTTCTATTTCACAAACAGCATCAAGCGTCTATAAATTCCAAGTTCCTCATTCCACACGTCAGACCACCACTGACCCAGCACACAAGACACTTGACACTACTTCCGGAAGACTCGTGCATTGACTAGACTCATAGATTCGCACCTGTCATACTGCCCACTGTGAAATCACACACATTCACAGGGTCACCGTGAAATCACACACATTCACAAGCGTATAATGAATCTCAATATCATCACCATCCAAGCATGACAGGGTTAATCCACACCACAGGTCGAGCTCGTTCTCTTTCAAACAACTCACCCATACGTATGAACCTCCTTCGACTCTCAACGCCTGAATAACTTCATCTATATGAATTCATTATCTCAGGAGAGTCAGGATATCATGACGAATCACCGGTCAATGCACATCCTACACGATCTTACACGGTATTTTCTTTCCTGAAAATACTATGCCTTGATCTCACATTCACAACATTCAACACATCATGCCACACTTAAATGAATGATTTCAATCACAGCAAAACTCACTCCAAGGTTCTTATTTTCGAATATCTCATTTAAATCTCAAACAGTTTCAAAGCAACATCAAAAACAGAGAGTTCGCAAACAACGCCAAAACCGGCGATCTGGTTCAAAAACAGGGTATTTCGAAGTCTGTATATAAAACCGGCGACCACGTCGCCCAAGCACATAGCACAGAGCATTTTGCAAAGATGAAAACGAAAACCGGCGACCACGTCGCCCTCACTTCAGAAATAGCTAAACTGTGGCTTGTATTGAAAATGAAGTCTAGCTTCCCTTACCTGGACTTGCGCAAAATACCGAGAGCTCAAACCCACCGAGCTTGAAGGATGCCTTAGCTCTGTTTTCAGTGCCTGGTTGGTAGAACTTGCAGAGAAACTCCCAGGTGCTCTAAGGGCTGTCGTCGCTCGTCGCACAGGTGCTGGAGTTTGCCTGAGTTACAGCGCAAAGGAGAGAAGAAGGGGGAAGGGAGTTTGCACTCACCCTCACACTCTTGAGTCTGTAATGCTCTTTGCCTTCACGCAGTGGCTTTTGAATCTCAACTTACCTGTCCACGCATGCTGCTGCTGCCACCACCCACTCTGCAGAGAAGTCTGAGAACCACTGCCCGGAACAGTACGACCACTGTTGTCGCTTGTGCATGCCAACCACTGCTCTGAACAGTACGACTTCTGTTGTCGCTTGTGCATGCCAGTCACTGCTCTGAACAGTACGACCGCGAGTGTCTCCTGTGCATGCCAACATTCTGATGTCACCACTCTGAACCACCCTTTTTGTCTACGTGGCGTGCGTGCACTACGCTTCATGCTGGGAGTCTGGGTCTTACCTTCTCTGTGTGCAACTCAACATCGCGCGATAACCTTCCACTGCTGACTCATCCTGGCGAACGACCGATGTCTCCTTCGCCCTGGAAGACGACCGATGTCACCTTCGCCTTGGAAGACGACTGATGTCACCTTCGCCTTGGAAGACGACCGATGTCACCTTCGCCTTGGAAGACGACCGATGTCTCCTTCGCCCTGGGAGACGACCGATGTCTTCCCTGGCGACGCCCTCATAACTCTCGCGCCCTGGCTAGTCCACATGCATCGCGCCCTGGCGATGCCCGCATGCCTCTCGCGCCTTGGCCACGTCCACATGCCTCGCGCCCTGGCAATGCCCGCATGCCTCGCGCCCTGGCAATGCCCGCATGCCTCGCGCCCGCGCGATGCCTGCATGCCTCTCGCGCCCGCACGATGCCTGCATGCCTCGCGCCCTGGCGACGTCCCCCTGGCGCTCATGTTTAGCACGCGACCGGCGATCCCATAGCCTTCTAAACTTAACTTTTCTTCCTTTACTCTTCTTGATCCACACATCATCCGACCGACCTCTACCAGCTGACCCCAGATCTTGGGCGACGTCCGAGGTCCGACTACTACGAAACTTCATTTACCAGCTCTTTGTATTTTAAATAATAACATCTTCTGGAATTATTTAAATATACCACTTTCATTCCAATTCAATTTTACAGGTCCTTACAGACATCGCCTACAGTAGACATCGGTTGCAATAGACATCGGCACCAGTAGTCGTTGGCAGCAATGATCTGATCGATATGATAGGCCACATAAGTGGGGCCATAGAGAACATATGTATGTTATCCTATGGGAATAAGGGCCTATTTCGCGGAGAGTCCATGCGTGCAGTGTGTATAGTACATTCAGGTCTAACACAAGTAAGGTATTTCCTGGAGGCACCAAAGCCCAAGGGTTTATAAGGAAGGTTGCATGCATGGCACGTGGAAAATTAGGGCACCCACAAAACAGATGGATTCCGCAGCCAGTGGAGCACGAGTTGTTACCCTAGCGGCCATACTATTAAGACTACGCACTCCATAAGAGGAAAGTCCTATGCGACGGCTGCGCTAAGTTTGTGCACACGCATAGGATGCCTTGATAGGTAACCCTAATTCCACTTAAGGAAAGATTCTCGTGGGATAGAGGAGTTAGCCTAGAACACAGCCTATAAGAAGGGTGGTAAGAACCCTAGAAAGGTACACAGTTCTAAGCTTGAACTATTTTACTTACTCATTGTTTTCTAGCCTAGTATTGACTTGATCGTCAGAGTGCAGTCAACAGGTCGGGCCCCCTCTGTTCAACGGAGCCACTCTTGAGAGCACAGAAACCACCTGAGATAGGAGGGGCTACCACCTGCCCTTGAGGTCAACGACGGTTGAGTCAACCAGTGAGAACAAGTTTAAATCCCCTCCCTCTTCAACCAGCCAAAGTGAGGAAGAATGTGAGATACCATGTAAGGGAAACTTGTTAGTGATAAGGCGCTTGCTGTAAGGACCTAGAAACTTTAATTGGAATAAAAGTGTTATATTTAAATAATTTCAGAAGATGTTATTATTTAAAATACAAAGAGCTGGTAATAGAAGTTTCGTAGTAGTCGGACCTCGGACGTCGCCCAAGGTCTGGGGTCAGCTGGTAGAGGTCGGTCGGCTGACCACTGTATTAACCAAGTAGTCAAGTGCGATGACTTTATCGTGAGGTAATCACGTGGGTGTGCCCAAGGAAGACATGTGGATCAAGAAGAGTAAAGGAAGAAAAGTGTAGCTTAGAAGTCGACGAGATCGCCGTTGTTGAAGACGGAGGCGATCTCCGACTTCTTTGGCACATAATCGCCTGTTGCCTGTAGTGTACATGATCGCCAATCGCCTATGGTGTACCTGATCACCGAAAGTGCACTTAGTATATGGTCACGATACTGGATCAACCATAGTGGGTTCCAAAAACCCCGCGTATCAAGGTGTGGGTTAAGCCTTAGATACGTTGTGCATGCGAAGCTCTATGCTTGAGCATAAGAAATCGTCCTTAGTTTTGCATGCATGGGCGCACGAGGAGTAGTGCTGATCTATTCTTGGAAATGTGAAGCTACCGACGTCACCAAGCCATGTGGAGGTGATACCTTGGACGTAACATAGTGGGATGAAGAACCTTCAGCAAGGCGTGGCGATGTGTCATCAGTCATCGCCAGGGCGAGAGACATGCGGGCAATCGCAACGGCGAGAGACATGCGAGCATCGCCAGGGCGAGAGACATGCGGCCATCGCCAAGGCGAGAGACATGCGGGCATCGCCAGGGTGAGAGACATGCGGGCATCGCCAGGGCGAGAGACACGCGGGGATCGCCAGGGCGAGAGACAGACGGTCATCGCCAGGATGAGGGACGCATCGGTCGTCTTCCAGGGAGAGACATCGGTCGTCTTCCAAGAGAGACATCGGTCGTCCGCCAGGATTAGACATCGGTGGATAGTCATCGCGCGAGCAGTCATCGGTGGAAGGTTATCGCGCGATGTCGTGTTTCACACAGATAAGGTGGGACCCAGGCTCCCAGCATGAGACGTCTTGCATGCGCGACACGTAGACAAAAAGGGTGTTTCAGAATAGTTAGCATCAGAGAGTTGGTATGCGCAGAAACCCATGTGGTCATACTGTTCAAGGAAGTGTGCACGCAAGCTTTCCTGCAGAGTGGGTGGTGGCAGCAGCATTTCTGGGCAAGTTGGTTTAGATTCAAAACTCACTCCGGAGAGGCAGTGGACGTTGCTGTGGTTCGAGAGTGATTGAGAGAGTTAGCGTTGGTTCCCTGTTCCTTTCCTCTCCTTCTCCCTGCGTTCATACGTCCTAGCAAACCAGTTGAAGATCGGCGACTACCCTAGATTCCTGACGTTGTGCTCTGCAAGTTTTCTGCTCAAAGCGCTAAAACAGAGTTAAGGCATCCTTGAATCTCGTTGGGTTGGAGCTCTTAGTGAAGTTTACGCTAGTCCAGGTAAGGGAAGCTAGCCTTATTTCCAACGAAAACCTTAAGTTAGATGTTTTTGATGATGGGGCGACGTGGTCGCCGATTTTCAACTGTTATTGCATAATCCCCTGTTTTTGGATATGATCGCCGGTTTTAATGTTGTTTTCGAACTCCCCTGTTTTAGTGTCGCTTTGAACTTGTTGAGATTGAAATGAAAAATGTATATGCTATTCGAAAACCTGAACGGTGGTATGCTTGTTTTTGTGAGTGGGGTTGTTTAAGAAAAGATTCAAAGTATTCTATGATGGAATTGTTCTTTATGTGTGGTATGATGTATGGAATGTGGTGAATGTGGGATCAAGGCATAGTATTTTCAGGAAAGAAGATACCGTGTAAGATTGTGTAGAGTGTGCATTGACCGGTGATTCGTTTATTATGAGATATCCTGACTCTCCTGATATAATGGAATCATATAGATGAAGTTATTCAGGCGTTGAGAGTCGAAGGAGGTTCATATGTATGGGTGAGTTGTTTGAAAGAGAACGAGCTTGACCCGTTGTATGGATTAACCCTGTCATGCTAGGATAGTGATGATATTGAGATTCATTTATACGCTTGTGAATGTGTGTGATTTCACAGCGACCCTGTGAATGTGTGTGATTTCACAGTGCTGCAGTATGACAGGTGCAGATCTCTGAGTCTAGTCAATGCACGTGTCTTCCGAAAGTAGTGTCAAGTGTCTATGTGTGATGAGTCAGTGGAAGTCTAACGTGAGAAATGAGAAACATTGAAATTGATAGATACTTGATGGATTATGTGAATTGAACGACTCTTGAGGAAATTGTGAAATATGTGATTACTTGATGGTCGTGTGAAGGGAATGAGAAAGTTGATGGTTTTTACGTGGGTGTCTTAAATTTGTTTTATCTTGATTTTAAAGTTTCATATCTAAATTCTCTTTAAAATATCTAGCTTACCCTGCGTTTTTGTTTTGTTGATGTTTCCTTAAACCTGTGATGATCGTGTATAATTTACACGGAAGCAGATGATGTTGCAGGAAGTAGAGCTCCTCAGTGAGTGGTCACCGGAAGGAGATCGCCTGTTTTCTGTTTCTGTTAGGAGATCGCCTATTTTCTATTTTGCTGTATTTTGTTTAAGTTTTGGAAACTGACTGGATATGTATTAAACTCCCTGTGAGGAGAAATTTCATTATATATATATATATATGTTCACTTCGATATTATTGTTTTACCTTTATTTCATTATATAAATATGAAAAGGATTTGGCGGGATGTTACATTAATGGTATCAGAGCAGTTCGTCCTTAGGATGACCTGAGGGCTGTGGATCCATTGTGTTTCTTCTGCTCATAAAATTTATTTGAGTTTTAAATAAAAAACTATAGTGAAAGGTTTTCAAACGTTTTTGTATTGAAATTTTGTGTGTGCTTTAGTGAATATATGCTCTAACTGAAAATCTCAGTATTAAGAATGAAAGGATCTTGATAAAGTAGTGAGGGTGCACACTCATAACTGGATCAAGATGATTCTCAATCTTAAATTCTGAAAGTTTGATGTGTAGCATATATTGAATTCTAGTGTGTTTTATTTCAGTTTATTGAGTGTTTTTGTGTTGATTGAAAGTGGTCGTTTGAATTGATGGTTTTATACCAGTAGCTGTTTTGGTGATGTGCTTGTATAAGTATATTGATCTTGCTGATAAACTCAAATTCTAGATGGATTTGAGATGCTGACCTTTGTAAGACCTAGTGTGGTCTTCTAAATGAATTGATTCGTTATCAAGTTCATTTTATAGGAGTATGATTAGAGAAAAATAGTTTCCTAATCTTTCGCAGAAAATGGCTCGTAGACCGCCTACCCCTCCCCAACCTTTTGCAGAAATGGGCCAGATCGCCAGGTCCATTGAGATGATGGCAACTGCCATCCAACAACAGAATGCAGCAATGACTCAGAATCATCAAGCTGCAATGCACCATTGGGAAACTGCTCGGTCGGATGAAACAGCTTCCCACGTCGGTCAGCCTCAGGAATAGATGGGACTGACCGAGTTCATGAGGCACAACCCACCCAAGTTCAGTGGGAATGCTACCCCTGATCAAGCAGATCAGTGGGTCAGGGAGTTGGAGAAAATCTTTAGGGCGACCTCCTGCCCTGAAGAGAAGAAATTGGTATTCGCCACCTATCTGCTATCTGGAGAAGCCGAGTTCTGGTGGATGGGAGCTCTGTAACATCCCGCCAAATCCTTTTCATAATTATAAAATGAAATAAAGGTAAAACAATAATATTGAAGTGAACATATGTATATATGTATAATGAAATTTCTCCTCACAGGGAGTTTAATACATAACCGGTCAATTTTCCAAAACTTAAACAAAATACAGCAAAATAGAAAAACAGGCGATCTCCTAACAAAAAAGGGCGATCTCCTATCAGAAAACAGAAAAGGGTGATCGCCTAACAGAAATAGAAACAGGCGATCTCCTTCCGGCGACCACTCACTGAGGAGCTCTACTTCCTGCAACATTATCTGCTCCCGTGTAAATTATACACGATCATCACAGGTTTAAGAAAAACAGCCCCAGAACCAAACACAGGTTAAGCTAGATATTTGAAAGAGAGTTTAGATATGAACTTTAAAATCAAGATAAAAAAAATTTAAGACACCCACGTAAAAACCATCAACTTTCTCATTCCCTTCACATGACCATCAAGTGTCACATATTTCACAATTCCTCAAGAGTCGTTTAATTCACATAATTCATCAAGTGTCTATCAATTTCAATGTTTCTCATTTCTCACGTCAGACTTCCACTGACTCATCACACACAGACACTTGACACTACTACCGGAAGACACGTGCATTGACTAGACTCAGAGATCTGCACCTGTCATACTACACTGCTGTAAAGTTTCCACAGCTATGCGCATCAACATAATCTCAATTTCAATCTCATCACTCTCCTAGTATGACAGGGTGACTCCACACAACAGGTCAAGTAGTTATCTTTCAAACAACTTACCCATACGTATGAACCTCCATCGACTCTCAACGCCTGAATAACTTCATCTATATGATTTCATTATCTCAGGAGAGTCAGGATATCTCATTATAGAAATCACCGATCAATGCACATCCTACATCATCTTACACGGTATTTTCTTTCCTGAAAATACTATGCCTTGATCCCACATTCACAACATTCAACACATCATATAACACTTAAATGAACGATTCCAATCACAGCAACAATCATTCCAAGGTTCAGATTTTCGAATATCACATTTCAATCTCAAACAGTTTCAAACGACACTAAAACAGGGGATTTCGAAAACAGCATTAAAACCGGCGATCACGTCGCCCCACACATAAAACAGAGTATCGTGAAAAGCATATGAAAACCGGCGACCACGTCGCCCTCACTTCAGAACCTACTCGTCTAACGTTTTTATAAATGAAAAGGCTAGCTTCCCTTACCTGGACTTGTGCAAAACACCAAGAGCTCCAAAACCCACCGAAGCTTAAGGATGCCTTAACTCTGTTCTAGCGTCCTGACGGAAAACTCGCAGAGAACTCCCCAGGTATCCAAATGCAGTCGTCGCTCATCGCATTGGTGCTTGAGGATGTCTGAATCGCAGCGTGAAGGAGAGGAAAGAGAAGGATGAAGGTAACTCACTCTGTCACTCTTGAACCACAGCAAAGTTCTCCCTCTCAGAAGTGAGTTTTTGAATCTAAACCAACTTGTCCACAAAAGCCGCTGCCACCACCCACTCTGCAAGGAAGCTTGCGTGCACGCTTCCCTAAACAGTACGACCACGCGTGCCTGAGCGCATGCCAACACTCTGATGTCACTATTCTGAACCACCCTTTTTGTCTACGTGTCGCGCGTGCAGTACGTCTCATGCTGGGAGCCTAGGTCCCACCTTATCTGTGTGAAACTCGACATCGCGCGGTAACCTTCCACTGATGACCGCTCGCGCGATGACTATCCACCGATGTCTCATCCTGGCGGACGACCGATGTCTCTCCCTGGAAGACGACCGATGTCTCGCCCTGGCGATGACCGCATGCCTCGCACCCTGGCGATGCCCGCAAGCCTCGCGCCCTGGCGATGCCCGCATGCCTCGCGCCCCGGCGATGCCCGACGACACATCGCCACGCCTTGCTGAAGGTTCTTCATCCCACTATGTTACGTCCAAGGTATCATCTCCACATGACTTGGTGACGTCGGTAGCTTCACATTTCCAAGAGTAGATCAGCACCACTCCTCGCGCGCCCATGCATGCAACACTAAGGACGATTTCTTATGCTCAAGCATAGAGCTTCGCATGCACAGCGTATCTAAGGCTTAACCCACACCTTGATACGCGTGGTTTTTGGAACCCACTCTGGTTGATCCAGTATCCTGACCACATACTGAGTGCACTTTCGGCGATTATGTGCACCATAGGCGATTGGCGATCATGTGTAATCTAGGCGAAAGGCGATTATGTACTAACCAGGCGATCTCATAGCCTTCTAAGCTACACTTTCCTTCCTTTTTATTTTAAATAAAAACATACTTAGAATTCATTTAAAATATATTCCTTTTATTCCAATTTAATTTTACAGGTCCTTACAAGCTCAGCAGATGATGGAAGCCAGAGCTGATGTTTTAGACTGGGAGAGCTTCAGGGTGAGATTTCTGGAAAAATACTTCCCAGATAGTGCAAGGTTTGCGAAGGAAGCAGAATTCCTCAGATTGGAGCAGGGGGAGATGTCAGTGAATGCTTATGCTGCTCGGTTTGAGTACCTCGCCCGATTCTATACCCAGGCGACCTCTGAGGCTTGGAGGTGTAGGAAATTTGAAGAAGGACTGAAGCATGAGCTGAAGAGGACCATAGCACCTATGTGCATAAGAGAATTTCACGCCTTAGTGGAGAAGGCGATGATGGTGGAGACACTGGAGAAGAGTGACTCTCGGGTGATCAGGTCACACCGAGGGGGTTCTTCCAGTGGGAAGGCCAAGGTGCAGCAACAGCAGAATAAGCCTTATGCGAGACCTCCACAGCATAGGGCAGAAGCAGCACCGCCCCAATTTCAGCAGCAACAGCCCTGGAAACTCAGATGTTTCCATTGTGGTGGACCACACACATCCAATGTGTGCCCCAAGAGAGATTCAGGGAGAAGATGCTACATCTGCCGAGAGACGGGACACCTTGCTAGAGAGTGTCCTAACGGGAATAGGGCGACTCAACCCAGTGGTTCCCAGCAGTTGAGGAACGAAGGCAGCAGACCTCAGGCAGCAGGGAGAGTGTTTGCCATGTCTGGAGCGGAGGCATCTCAGTCAGGTAACCTAGTACAAGGTGCTTGTTTATAGCTGGTAGATACGTTAGAGTTTTGTTTGATTCTGGAGCGACACACTCTTTTGTGTCAAATCAGTGTGCAACCTAACTGGGCCTTCTAGTGAAGGAGCTGCCGTTTGAACGGTTCGTCTCTACACCTGCATCAGGATAGGTTTTGACCTCCCCAGTTTGCTCTGAATGTCCAGTGATAGTAGAGGGACGCAGGTCCAAAGTGAATTTGATCTGTCTACCTCTTCAGGATCTGGATGTTATCCTGGGAATGGATTGGCTATCTGCCAATCACGTTCTCATAGATTGCAGTAGGCAGGAAGTGGTGTTTCCAGATCTCCAAGAGTCATGATATCTTCTCAGCATGTATGGTCGAAGTTGAAAGAAGGGGCGACGTGCCTTGTGATCCTAGCTCAAGGGGGAGTGAAGAATGATGAAGGTATGGGCAGTATACATGTGGTGAAGGATTTCAAGGATGTATTTCCAGAAGAAATACCTGGACTACCTCCTAAGAGAGAGATGGAATTCTCTATTGTTTTGGTACCTGGAGCTGGACCAGTGTCAATGGCTCCCTACAGAATGGCTCCAGCTGAGTTGATGGAATTAAAGAAGCAAGTGTAAGTTAGATTTAGTTGTACCAAGGTTTAGTTTCAGCTACATATAAGTTATGGAGAGTAAATAAGCAGTATGTTGAGGGTTTAAAGACTTAAGCATGTGTATCCATGGGAAGTACCAGAGTTAAGTTCCAAGAATGAAAGAATGAATTTTCTTTTATTTGAAGCTTGGAAGATGTTTATGTCGATGAAACGGCATGAGATGACTCTAGCTTAACCACAAGCTTAAAAGGAAAGATGAGATATTGTATTTATGTCTAAAGTCCAATTAGACAGAGAAATTTGCTGAAAAATACTAGGTAGAGAAGTTACTGGGATAAGAGAGAAAGCTTCACGCAGAATGGATGTTGTTTTGTTGATCGTGATTTGAAAGATGAGTATGGAAATGGTGGGTAGAGATTAAAGGCTCCTGATGCCGTAAGTCTCCTGAACTTGGCAAATGAGGATGCAGTTCTGCTTGTGAATGTAGAAGGGAAGGAGGTAACGGCTATGGATAAGAATAAGGGTAAGCCGTGTTATGATGATGTTGAGTTCTTCTAGCGATGTTAGTAAATTGCAGAAAGTTGGATGGGGAAGCAGAACTTTCCGTGCCTTGTGTTTCGAATGGGATGGGATTTGCAGCTAATCCTTTAAATGGGCAGTTGTGGTGGTCAGCGTTTCATTTCTGATCCTAGAAACAATGCTGCATCGTCAGCTGTAGCAACAAGTCCTCACCCTGAACACAGTGAGGGATTTATGATCTGTGTGTTGAATACTGAGCACCCTGAGATCCCATGCAATGCTAATATGGATGTATCCATTGGAATTCTTGAGTTAGCAGCTCTGAAATCCCAACCATCTGCTAAAGGGGTGGGTTTTTCCTGATCTGCTATTAGTAATCAAAGAAGAAATGAACCAGAGGGGCGCCTGAAGAAAGAAACCGTGCTCCCTCAAGCTTTTGCTGCTTCACCATCGGTTTGACAAGAAACGGTGCCTAATGTGAAGTTAAGCTACAAACCGGTTGTTTCTGAACTAAAAAAAAAATGAAAATCCTGGAAGAAACTCCATCTCTGCAGTTTCTAGACAGAATAATAATGTTGATGTCAACCCAAGTCATTGCAGATCAGTTCATGCCAATGAAGGACATCTAAAACAAGAGGAATTAGAAGTTCTAAGGATCAAGTATTTGAGAAAGGTTTTCTGGTCTGCAAGTCTCTACTTCAACCAATGAAATGACAGATCAGAGGATTCGACTTAGGAGTTAGAAGAAACCATGAGAGAAGCCTATCCCTACCTCTTTTACTTGTAATTCAATTTTCGAGGACGAAAATTTTTCTTGTTGGGGAGAATGTAAGGACCTAGAAACTTTAATTGGAATAAAAGTGTTATATTTAAATAATTTCAGAAGATGTTATTATTTAAAATACAAAGAGTTGGTAATAGAAGTTTCATAGTAGTCGGACCTCGGACGTTGCCCAAGGTCTGGGGTCAGCTGGTAGAGGTCGGTGTAACATCCCGCCAAAACCTTTTCATAATTATAAAATGAAATAAAGGTAAAACAATAATATTGAAGTGAACATATGTATATATATATATATAATGAAATTTCTCCTCACAGGGAGTTTAATACATATCCGGTCAATTTTCCAAAACTTAAACAAAATACAGCAAAATAAAAAAAACAGGCGATCTCCTAACAGAAAAAGGCGATCTCCTATCAGAAAACAGAAAAAGGGTGATCGCCTAACAGAAACAGAAACAGGCAATCTCCTTCCAGCGACCACTCACGGAGGAGCTCTACTTCCTGCAACATCATCTGCTCCCGTGTAAATTATACACGATCATCACAGGTTTTAGAAAAAGCCAAACACAACACCAAAAACACAGGGTAAGCTAGATATTTGAAAGAGAATTTAGATATGAACTTTAAAATCAAGATAAAACAAATTTAAGACACCCACGTAAAACCATCAACTTTCTCATTCCCTTCACATGACCATCAAGTAATCACATATTTCACAATTCCTCAAGAGTCGTTCAATTCACATAATTCATCAAGTGTCTATCAATTTCAATGTTTCTCATTTCTCACGTCAAACTTCCACTGACTCATCACACACAGACACTTGACACTACTTCCGGAAGACACGTGCATTGACTAGACTCAGAGATCTGCACCTGTCATACTACACTGCTGTAAAGTTTCCACAGCTATGCGCATCAACATAATCTCAATCTCATCACTCTCCTAGTATGACAGGGTGAATCCACACAACAGGTCAAGTAGTTATCTTTCAAACAACTTACCCATACGTATGAACCTCCATCGACTCTCAACGCCTGAATAACTTCATCTATATGATTTCATTATCTCAGGAGAGTCAGGATATCTCAATATAGAAATCACCGATCAATGCACATCCTACACGATCTTACACGGTATTTTCTTTCCTGAAAATACTATGCCTTGATCCCACATTCACAACATTCAACACATCATATAACACTTAAATGAACGATTCCAATCACAGCAACAATCATTCCAAGGTTCAGATTTTCGAATATCACATTTCCATCTCAAACAGTTTCAAACGACACTAAAACAGGGGATTTCGAAAACAGCATTAAAACCGACGATCACGTCGCCCCACACATAAAAACAGAGTATCGTGAAAAGCATATGAAAACCGGCCACCACGTCGCCCTCACTTCAGAACCTACTCGCCTAACGTTTTTATAAACGAAAATGCTAGCTTCCCTTACCTGGACTTGTGCAAAACACCAAGAGCTCCAAAACCCACCGAAGCTTAAAGATGCCTTAACTCTGTTCTAGCGTCCTGACGGAAAACTCGCAGAGAACTCCCCAGGTATCCGAAGGCAGTCATCGCTCGTCGCACTGGTGCTTGAGGATGTCTGAATCGCAGCGCGAAGGAGAGAAAAGAGAAGGATGAAGGTGAACTCACTCTGTCACTCTTGAACCACAGCAACGTTCTCCCTCTCAGAAGTGAGTTTTTGAATCTAAACCAACTTGTCCACAAAAGCCGCTGCCACCACCCACTCTGCAGGGAAGCTTGTGTGTACGCTTCCCTGAACAGTACGACCACGCGTGCCTCTGCGCATGCCAACACTCTGATGTCACTATTCTGAACCACCCTTTTTGTCTACGTGTCGCGCGTGCAGTACGTCTCATGCTGGGAGCCTGGGTCCCACTTTATCTATGTGAAACTCGACATCGCGCGATAACCTTCCACAGATGACCGCTCGCACGATGACTATCCACCGATGTCTCATCCTGGCGGACGACCGATGTCTCTCCCTGGAAGACGACCGATGTCTCTCTCTGGAAGACGACCGATGTCTCGCCCTGACGATGTCCGCATGCCTCGCGGCCCGGCGATGCCCGCATGCCTCGCGCCCTGGCGATGCCCACATGCCTCGCGCCCTGGCGATTCCCGCATGCCTCGCGCCCTGGCGATGCCCGACGACACATCGCCACGCCTTGCTGAAGGTCCTTCATCGCACTATGTTACGTCCAAGGTATCATCTCCACATGACTTGGTGACGTCGGTAGCTTCACATTTCCAAGAGTAGATCAGCACTACTCCTCGTGCGCCCATGCATGCAACACTAAGGACGATTTCTTATGCTCAAGCATAGAGCTTCGCATGCACAGCGTATCTAAGGCTTAACCCACACCTTCATACGCGTGGTTTTTGGAACCCACTTTCGTTGATCCAGTATCCTGACCACATACTGAGTGTACTTTTGGCGATCATGTGCACCATAGGCGATTGGCGATCATGTGTAATCTAGGCGACAGGCGATTATGTACTAACCAGGCGATCTCATAGTCTTCTAAGCTACACTCTCCTTCCTTTTTATTTTAAATAAAAACATACTTAGAATTCATTTAAAATATATTCCTTTTATTCCAATTTAATTTTACAGGTCCTTACAGTCGGTCAGCTGACCATTGTATTAACCGAGTAGTCAGGTGCGATGACTTTATCGTGAGGTAATCACGTGGGTGTGCTCGAGGAAGACATGTGGATCAAGAAGAGTAAAGGAGGAAAAGTGTAGCTTAGAAGTCGACGAGATCACCGTTGTTGAAGACGAAGGCGATCTCCGACTTCTCTGACACATAATCGCCTGTCGCCTGTAGTGTACATGATCGCCAATCGCCTATGGTGTAACTGATCGCCGAAAGTGCACTTAGTATGTGGTCAAGATACTGGATCAACCATAGTGGGTTCCAAAAACCCCGTGTATCAAGGTGTGGGTTAAGCCTTAGATACGCTGTGCATGCGAAGCTCTATGCTTGAGCATAAGAAATCGTCCTTAGTGTTCCATGCATGGGCGCACGAGGAGTAGTGCTGATCTATTCTTGGAAATGTGAAGCTACCGACGTCACCAAGCCATGTGGAGGTGATACCTTGGACGTAACATAGTGGGATGAAGAACCTTCAGCAAGGCGTGGCGATGTGTCATCAGTCATCGCCAGGG
Source organism: Phaseolus lunatus (assembly GCA_013389735.1). Classification (NCBI taxonomy): domain Eukaryota; kingdom Viridiplantae; phylum Streptophyta; class Magnoliopsida; order Fabales; family Fabaceae; genus Phaseolus; species Phaseolus lunatus. The sequence continues at coordinate 29,291,336 of CM023866.1, read as the reverse complement.
CGAGAGACATGCGGGCAATCGCCAGGGCGAGAGACATGCGGGCATCGCCAGGGCGAGAGACATGCGGGCATCGCCAGGGCGAGAGACATGCGGGCATCGCCAGGGCGAGAGACATGCGGGCATCGCCAGGGCAAGAGACACGGGGGATCGCCAGGGCGAGAGACAAACGGTCATCGCCAGGATGAGGGACGCATCGGTCGTCTTCCAGGGAGAGACATCGGTCGTCTTCCAGGGAGAGACATCGGTCGTCCGCCAGGATTAGACATCGGTGGATAGTCATCGCGCGAGCAGTCATCGGTGGAAGGTTATCGCGCGATGTCGTGTTTCACACAGATAAGGTGGGACCCAGGCTCCCAGCATGAGACGTCTTGCATGCGCGACACGTAGACAAAAAGGGTGTTTCAGAATAGTTAGCATCAGAGAGTTGGTATGCGCAGAAACCCACGTGGTCATACTGTTCAAGGAAGTGTGCACGCAAGCTTTCTTGCAGAGTGGGTGGTGGCAGCAACATTTCTGGGCAAGTTGGTTTAGATTCAAAACTCACTCCTGAGAGGCAGTGGACGTTGCTGTGGTTCGAGAGTGATTGAGAGAGTTAGCGTTGGTTCCCTGTTCCTTTCCTCTCCTTCTCCCTGCGTTCATACGTCCTAGCGAACCAGTTGAAGATCGGCGACTACCCTGGATTCCTGACGTTGTGCTCTGCAAGTTTTCTGCTCAAAGCGCTAAAACAGAGTTAAGGCATCCTTGAATCTCGTTGGGTTGGAGCTCTTAGTGAAGTTTACGCTAGTCCAGGTAAGGGAAGCTAGCCTAATTTCCAACGAAAACCTTAAGTTAGATGTTTTTGATGATGGGGCGACGTGGTCGCCGGTTTTCAACTGTTATTGCATAATCCCCTGTTTTTGGATATGATCACCTGTTTTAATGTTGTTTTCGAACTCCCCTGTTTTAGTGTCGCTTTGAACTTGTTGAGATTGAAATGAAAAATGTATATGCTATTCAAAAACCTGAACGGTGGTATGCTTGTTTTTGTGAGTGGGGTTGTTTAAGAAAAGATTCAAAGTATTCTATGATGGAATTGTTCTTTATGTGTGGTATGATGTATGGAATGTGGTGAATGTGGGATCAACGCATAGTATTTTTAGGAAAGAAGATACCGTGTAAGATCGTGTAGAGTGTGCATTGACCGGTGATTCGTTTATTATGAGATATCCTGACTCTCCTGATATAATGGAATCATATGGATGAAGTTATTCAGGCGTTGAGAGTCGAAGGAGGTTCATATGTATGGGTGAGTTGTTTGAAAGAGAACGAGCTTGACCCGTTGTATGGATTAACCCTGTCATGCTAGGATAGTGATGATATTGAGATTCATTTATACGCTTGTGAATGTGTGTGATTTCACAGCGACCCTGTGAATGTGTGTGATTTCACAGTGGTGCAGTATGACAGGTGTAGATCTATGAGTCTAGTCAATGCACGTGTCTTCCGGAAGTAGTGTCAAGTGTCTATGTGTGATGAGTCAGTGGAAGTCTGACGTGAGAAATGAGAAACATTGAAATTGATAGACACTTGATGGATTATGTGAATTGAACGACTCTTGAGGAAATTGTGAAATATGTGATTACTTGATGGTCATGTCAAGGGAATGAGAAAGTTAATGGTTTTTACGTGGGTGTCTTAAATTTGTTTTATCTTGATTTTAAAGTTTCATATCTAAATTCTCTTTAAAATATCTAGCTTACCCTGCGTTTTTGTTTTGTGGATGTTTCCTTAAACCTGTGATGATCGTGTATAATTTACACGGGAGCAGATGATGTTGCAGGAAGTAGAGCTCCTCAGTGAGTGGTCACCGGAAGGAGATCGCCTGTTTTCTGTTTCTGTTAGGAGATCGCCTGTTTTCTATTTTGCTGTATTTTGTTTAAGTTTTGGAAACTGACTGGATATGTATTAAACTCCCTGTGAGGAGAAATTTCATTATATATATATATATATATATATATATATATGTTCACTTCGATATTATTGTTTTACCTTTATTTCATTATATAAATATGAAAAGGATTTGGCGGGATGTTACACTTGCTTGGTTAAATTCCAAAATCGTTTAATGAAAGTCAAAGGGATAACATCTTTCACATAAGGTGCCTTATCAATAACAATTTGTGCTCCTTAATTGTGGATGGGGGTAGTTGCACCAATGTGGCAAGGACAAGAGTGGTGGAAAAGCTCGGGGTTATCCACCATCTCTCATGCAAAGCCCTATAAACTCCAATGTTTCAGTAACAAAGGGGAAATCATGGTTAATAAACAAGTCCTCATAACTTTTGAAATAGAAAAGTATAAAGATGAGGTTTTATGTGATGTTGTGCCAATGGAAGCAACCCATATTCTATTGGGAAGGCCTTGGCAATATGATAGACAAGTTCTACATGATGGCCTAACCAACAAAATGACTTTTACCTTCCAAGGGCACAAGGTTACCTTAAAACTCTTCTCTCCCAAAGAGGTTCATGAGGACCAAATAAAAATGAAAAGAAAAAGAGAAAATGAAAAAGAGAAAGCAAGAAAAGATAAAACGAGTCACAACATATCATCTTCCACCACTAAAGTAATCATGTTGACTCGAGCCATGCTACAAATTGCACCTCCAAGGTGTTCTTCTTCCTTATCTTTTTCATTACCAAAGGTTTCTACATACACACCATCTTTGTTAAAGAATGTTAGGAATGACTTTCAAACACCTCCTAAAGGTTTCCACCTTTTAAGAGGATTTTCTTCCAAAAGATTTGTCAATCCCAAACAATCATTCCAACCATGGTCTATATATAAAAGTCCCATCTTTTGAACTCCCCAAGTTTAAGGAACATCAGTCTAGTTCACATCCCACTCCTTGCACTATCTTATGTGTGAGCCGACTGACTATGTTATCTGCAGGAGTTCAAAAATCCATGGTCGAATTCTCTCCAACCTGGGAGGCATTATGCAAATCAAGTCAACAAGGAGCTGCCTAAGGATGCTAATTTACACAATGAGAAGTCATCTTGATGCAAGCCATGACCACATGAAGATGACCAAGGATGCTAAACTTGAAGGGTCATCTCAACAAGCAAATAAAGACTTCATTCATAGGAGGAATGGACAAAGGCCAAAACATTTGAAGTTCTTCCTATTAGTCTTCTTAAAAAGATGAGGCCCAAGCCCAACAAGAGGCCCAAGCCCAACATAAGGCCCAAGCTCAAGTCATAACTCAAAGTACTAGAAGCAAGGCTAAAGCTTTGGGAAAATAAGCATCAATAGATGTCTTTTTTTTTTTGTAATTACTTTTGTATAGTTTTTTAGTAGAACATTAAAGGAAGGTGTAGATATTAAAATAAGGGGTTTTAATGTACAAAACTAAGTCACACCTTCCATGTGACATCAAAAGAAGGTGTAGGTGTAGTTTTAGGAGGTGCCAAAGTAGAAATCAAGTCACACCTCCCTTATGATATGTGTTTTGGCTCCAAATTCAAATGCTTCTCATTTGAATTTTCCCACTTTAATTTCATCCCTCTCACACTATAAATAGAGGTGCTATGCTCATTTAAAATAAGATTGAAATAGAAGTGAAATTACTATACTCAAATTGTGAGTGAATTGTGTGAGACTTGTTCTCCTCTTCCTTGTCTCATCTTGTGATGCTTTGGGAGCTCTCAAGTGGCGGCAATCCAACACTTATCTTGGATGATCACCTCCAAGTGGCGTGTCCATTCCCAATTCATGGCTACAACCACATAAGTTTCATCTTCTTTCATCTTCCATAGTCATTTCAATTGGTTGTTCTTCTTTGTTTCCAATTTCAATTAGTTATTCTTGTTCTACTTCTGCTTATATTCATTTCTTTTATTTTGTATTCAATTCTGTGCGGTAATTCTTGTTCATCTTACTTCAATTGTTGTGTATAAGGATATAGCACTCATAATTGAGTTTGGTTCATCATTTGGAAGGCATTGTCTCCATTGATGATTCCTTAAGCTTCCTTGAATTTATGTGTTGTTTCAATTTCTATTTTTGTGTTTTAATTTCAATTTTGTTCCAGCTCTATTTGGCATCATTCAATTCTATTTTTTGCACCTCATTTGTCATGCATTCATATCTCTAATTATGTTTTTACCTTGGACCTTTGGAAATGAACCTTCACATCTACTTAACATTTGTTAAGTTAATGTCCAGTGGGGATTTTCCTTAGGTGACTCACCTATAAATTTCTAATAATCTTGATCCTAATTCTTAAAAGTGTCACAAATATAATGAACCTAAAATCAACTGACATCACATCTCAAAGTGGAGAGCTCACCAAAGGGAGAATGGGACATAGACCAGAGCATCTAAACTTCTTCCTGCTGGTCTTTTTAAACGATAACAAATATGTTGTAAATAATTGGACTCACTTTGGGGGTCCAAATAGAAAATATAGGCTAGAATAAGGTACCTTTAGTATAATAGGGGGTGTGGGTAGCATTTTAGCTTGTTCCTAGCCCATTTGAAGGCATTTTTACCTAGTTTATAGAAGGACAAGCCTAGGATACGGGATTGTCTTAGTCAAACCCTAAGACTGCCCATTTTTCCCCTTTTCCCATCCTACCCCTTTAACTTGTTCTCCAAGGCTTCTTCACCTATAAATAGGTGGTCTACCTAGTGTAGTTTACAAGTTGAAAATTATAGTAAAGAAATTCTACAAATTTTTGTGTGAGTAGTGAGTGAGTGAGTCTCCTCCAAATTGGTCTTATCTTGTGGGTGATGATGCTCTCAAGTGGCGGCCTCCTTCCACTCATCTTGGAGGGTCCACCTCATTAAGTGGCGTGATTCACCATAGCTCCATATCCATAAGTTCTTCTTTCATCATCTCTTCCATTTTTCCATTCTATTTTCATGTTTTTTAGTTTCCTTATCTTGTCTTTATGTTTTCGGTTTTGGAGACTCTTTATGAGTAAGGATCATCATTTGGAATGGCTTGTACACTATTGATGCATTCTTTTTCTCCTTTCTAAGTTGTAACATCCCGCCAAATTGTTTTTTTTTTTTTTATATTTGTAAAACGAATTAAAGGTAAAACATTAATATTGAAATGAACATAATTATATATATGTAATGAAGTTTCTCCTCACAGGGAGTTTAATACAAAATCGGCCAGTTTCCAAAAGCGTAAACAAAATACAGCAAATAAAAGACAGGCGATCTCCTATCAGAAGACCCAAAACAGCCGATCTGCTATCAGAACAAAAAACAGGCGATCACCACGTAGAGACAGAAACAGGCGATCTCCTCCCGGCGACCACTCACTGAGGAGATCTACTCCCTGGAAGATCATCTGCTCCCGTGTAAAATACACGATCATCACAGTTTTAAGAGAAAACAGCCACATAACAATACAAAGGGTAAGCTAGATATTTTTAAACTTTAAATTATGAACTGGACAACCAACATAGATCAGCCTTTTTAAACATTCACAAAAGTCCATCACTTTCTCATTCATATCACACAGCCATCAAGTAATCACAGATTTCACAATTTCCTCAAGGGTCGTTCAATTCACATAATTCAATCAAGTGTCTATCAATTCAATGGTTCTCATTTCTCACGTCAGACTTCCACTGACTCATCACACAAGACACTTGACACTACTTCCGGAAGACTCGTGCGTTGAACTTAGCATCCAGAGACATGCACCTGTCATACTTCATTTGCTGTAATGTTTCCACAGCCATGCGCATCAACACAATCTCGATCTCAATTTCATCACTCTCACAGTATGACAGGGTTAATCCATATAACAGGCCGAGCTCGTTCTTTTTCACACGACTCACCCATTCATATGAACCTCCTTCGACTCTCACCAACTGAATAACTTCCTCTATGTGATTCCATTATCTCAGCAGAGTCAGGATCGCCTCATTCACAGGATAATCACAGATCAATACACTTCATAACCAAATCTCAACACGGTATTTCCTTTCCTGAAAATACTATGTCTTGATCCCACATTCACGACATTCCACACATCATATAACACTTAAATGAATGATTCCAATCACAACAACAATCATTCCATGGTTCATATTTTCGAATATCACATTTAAATCTCAAACAGTTTCAAACAACACAAAAACAGGGGAGTTCGAAAAACAACGCCAAAACCGGCGATCTCGTCCAAAAACAGGGGATTTCGAAATCTGTATTTAAAACCGGCGATCACGTCGCCCAAACACATAAGAACAGAACATCATGAAAAAGGGGTTTAAAACCGGCGACCACGTTGCCCAAACACATAGAACAGAGTATCACGAAAAAGAATATGAAACCGGCGACCACGTCGCCCTCACTTCAGAAACAGCAAATCTACGGCTTTTATTGAAAATAAAGCTAGCTTCCCTTACCTGGACTTGCACAAAACTCCAAGAACTCCGAAACCCAACGAAGCTTAAAGATGCTTTCACTCTGTTTTAGCGTCTGGTTTGTAGAACTTGCAGAGAACCTCCCAGGTGCTCCAAGGGCAGTCGTCGATAGCTAAGCAGGAACGTGATAAGGCCTGAATGGCAGAGTGAAGGAGAGAAAAGAGAAGGTTGAAGGTAACTCACTCACTCACTCTGTCACTCTTGAACCACAGCACCTTCTTTGCCTCTCAGAAGTGAGTTTTTAAATCTTAAACCAACTTGTCCACAAAAGCCGCTGCCACCACCCACTCTGCAGGAAGCTTGCGTGCACGCTGCCCTGAACAGTACGACCACGCGTGACTCTGCGCATGCCAACATTCTGAGGTCACTATTCTGAACCACCCTTTTTGTCTACGTGTCGCGCATGCAATACGTCTGATGCTGCAAGCCTGGGTCCCACCTTATCTGCGTGAAACTCGACATCGCGCGATAACCTTCCACCGATGACCGCTCGTGCGATGACTATCCACCGAGGCCTCATCCTGGAGGACGACCGATGTCTCTCCCTGGGAGGCGACCGATGTGCCTCTCATACCGGCGATGACTGATGTGCCTCATCCTGGTGATGACTGATTTCTCACACTGGCAGACAACCGATGTCTCTCCCTGGCAGACCACCGATGTCTCACCCTGGAAGACAATCGATGTCTCAACCTGGCAGACCACCGATGTCTCACCTTGGCAGACCACCGATGTGTCTCCCATCCTGGTTGATGACCGATGTTCCTCTCATCCTGTTGGCGATCTCTTATCGCCCTTGTGTGTGACGAGAACACATCGCCTTACTCTGCTCACCGATGTCATATCGTCACACCTTGCTGAAGGTTCTCCATCCCACTATGTTACGTCCCAGGTATTACCTCCACATGGCTTGGTGACATCGGTAGCTTCACATTTCCAAGAGTAGATCAGCACTACTCCTCGTGCTCCCATGCATGCAATACTAAGGATGACTTCTTATGCTCAAGCATAGAGCTTTGCATGCACAGCGTATCTAAGGCTTAACCACACCTTGATACGTGTGGTTTTGTGGAACCCACTCTGGTTGATCCAGTATCTTGACTACGTACTACGTGCACTCCCGTCGATCACGTACACCATAGGCGATTGCCGTTCATGTCTCCTCTAGGCGACAGGCGATTATGTCCCAGAGAAGTCGGAGATCGCCTCCATCTTCAATAACGGCGATCTCGTAGAAGACTTCTTAACTACACTTTTCTTCCTTTACTCTTCTTGATCCACACGTCATCCGACCGACCTCTACCAGCTGACCCCAGATCTTGGGCGACGTCCGAGGTCCGACTACTACGAAACTTCAATTACTAACTCTTTGTATTTTAAATAATAACATCTTCTGAAATTATTTAAATATAATACTTTCATTCCAATTAAAGTTTCTAGGTCCTTACATAAGTTTCTAAGTTTCGGCTATTAAATCCATTATCACCTATTCATGACTTTTTCTCTTTGCCTTATGAAAATGAACCTTCATATCTACTTAACCACTTGGTTAAGTTAATGTCCAGTGGGGATTTTCCTTAGGTCATCTCCTTAATTGTCTTAAAAATCCAATCCTAAGCAAAGTGTCACCATAAAATAATCAATCATAAAATCAACTCACATCACTTTGGCTTGAAGAATGTTGGGGTGACTTATCAACGACTCATGGATCGAATCTTATCACCAATGCTCGAGCGTAATGTCCAAGCATACGTGGGGGACATGGTTATCACCTTGAAAAAATAAGACCTATATGTTGCCGACCTTGAGGAGCTATTTCCCATGATAGGAAGGTACAAGTTGAAGCTTAATCCTGATAAATGTGTGTTTGGTGTTGAAGTAGGGAAGTTCCTCGGTTTTTAGTTGACTGAGAGAGGAATCGAAGGGAACCTGGATAAATGCGCAGCCATTATAGAGATGAGGAGTCCCGCCAATGTGAAAGAGGTACAATAGCTAACCAGGCACATCGTCACCCTGTCTCATTTTCTATCAGCCAGTAAAGATAAGGGGTATCCCTATTTTCAGTGCCTCAAAAAAACAATTGCTTCACATGGACCGATAAATGTGAGAGGGCTTTCATCAAGCTCAAGGAGTACTTGGCTACTCCGCCAATCCTCAATATGCCGATTCTTGGAATGCCTTTATGTTTGTATTTTGCAATAACAGATCAAGCCATTAGCTCGGTAATTTTGCAAGATCAAGAAGGGATTCAGAAGCCGATCTATTTTGTGAGAAAAATACTGCAAGGGCTAGAGATTCTATATCAAGCTATTGAGAAAGCTACTTTACAGCTTGGCAATTACGACACTATTTTCAAAGTTTTACTGTGATCATAATGACTGACCTGCCCATCCGTAAAGTTCTCCAAAAGCTAGACATTGCAGGTCGGACGGTTCGTTGGGCGGTTGAATTGTTTGAGTTTGACATATAGTACAAGCCGCGAGGGCCCATCAAAGGCCAAGTACATGCAGACTTTATTGTGGAACTCTCATCTCAGGACTCCTAGCCTGATCCTAACAGCCAATCTCAGCAAAAACACACAGACGAATTGTTTCAGCAGTTTACAAAGATTACACTTGTTACAGATGAATATCTGAAATCAATACAAGTAGAATCCTATTCCAGCACCTTGATCAATCACAAAACTCTTAAGCAATCTCAACTCTTTGAAAAAAATCTCTTAGAAAAACTTTGTCAAAAGGTCTCTTTCTTAAAAACAGTTTTTCTGAATTTATACCAAGATATAGTTTGTTATCAAATCTTAACAAACTCTTAATTGCTTTAAAAAGATTGGTCAAAGCATTTAATGACTGGAGCGTATTCAGTTTCAAATCATTTAAAGCTCAGTCAAAGAAAACAGTTATTCTGTTATGGTTCCAAAATAAACAATCGATTGTTTCTTCGAATCAATCGGTTGTTTTGTTACTTAACAGATTTCACCATTAAAAAACAGTTTTCAAACTTTCTCAAAACACCTAAATGTAAACAATCGGTTGTTTTGACAGAACAATCGGTTGTTTTAACTTAGCTTAAAAAACATTTTGCTTTGTTAAAGATTGAGATACTAATTGCTTTGAGATTTAATCTAAGGTGGATTACAACATTAAACTACCCCAGAACAAAACTTTAAACCAGCACAGCAGCAACAAGCAAAGCAGAGGCTTCAACATCCTTCAAAGGATTTGGATTCTTCAAAACATTGAACACCACTTGGTTCAACAATGTGAAGCTTTCTCTACTTTTGACCTCATCCATGTCCTAAGAGAGCAAAATTCCCGAGTAGACTTGTTGTCCAAGTTGGCCAGTTCAGGAAAGGGAGGACGATAGAGATCAGTAATTCAGGAGACCCTAAAGTTGCCAAGAACAGCTACCAAGGAGTTGTTAGGGGTGGACCACCTGGAGATTTTGCAGATCAATACAAGTCGGGAGAGAAGGCACAGTTTGATGGTCCAAGAAATGTTGAAGGTCCCTAGAATAACAATTTGTGAAGTTCTTGAAGAGGAGTGTTTTGAGGTTATGCAAGTTAGGATTGAGGAGACCAGGTTGATTCCATAAAAATGGTACCTCGCCAATGGAATGCTGCCTCCTGATCCAGCGGAGGCCAAAATTGTTAAGAGAAATTTGGGAAGGTTTGCCCTAATAAATGCAAACTTATTCCACTATGGTTATACTCACCCACTCCTTACCTGCGTTAGCAGAGACCAGTGTACCTGGATAATGCCCGAGCTTTATAAGGGCATTTGTGGTAGTCACATTGGTGGAAGAGCTCTCTTTTTGAAGGCGACTCAAGAAGGGTACTACTGGCCAACAATGAAGGAAGACTGTAGGAGGCATGTCCTGCGATGTAAGCAATGTCAAAAGGATGCTGATTGGCACCATGCGCTAGCCGAAGAATTACGATCGATATACAACCCATGACCTTTTCATACATGGGGTATAGATATCTTGGGTCCTTTCCCTTTAGCCATACGCTAGATGAAATACCTCATCATTGCTATTGAGTACTTCACCAAGTGGATTGAAACCGAGCCAGTTGCACACATTACGACTAACAAAGTTTATCATTTTGTATGGAAGAATATTTTGTGTCGATTTGGGATTTCGAGGCATTTAATATCTGACAATGGAACCAAGTTTGCTATCCAGCAGTTGGGAAAACTATGTATGGAACTCGGGATAAAGCAGATCTTTGCCTGGGTGGAACACCTATAAATAAATGGGCAGGACGAGTCAGCCAACAGTGTTCTGTTGAGGGGACTAAAGAGAAGATTAGAGAAAGCAAAGGGGAATTGGTCAGAAGAAGTTCCAAAAATCTTGTGTTGTTATCACACCACCCCGCAATCAATGACGAAGGAAACACCGTTCAGTCTGGTATATGGATCAGATGCAATGATACCAGTTGAGATTCAGGAAAATTCCCCTAAGTTCCAAAGTTTGTCGTGAAAGAGTCTAATGAGGGGAGAAAGGCGAATCTAGATTTGCTAGACGAGGCACGGGATCATGCTTGAATAAACTCAAAAGCCTTAAAGAGAAGGGTAGAGCTACGATACAAGACTAAAATGAAGCCTCGACAGTTTAAGGTTGTTGACTTGGTGATGTAGAAAGCCCACCTTTACCAGATTGAAAACAAATTGTCTCCAAAATGGACTGGCCTGTTCTGTGTAATTGAGGCACTGGGAAACGACTCATATAATCTAGAGACCCTAGAGGGAAGAGCCATCCCGCGGATGTGGAATGCAGCAAAACTCAAGTTCTATTTCATTTTAGGTACATATGTATTTCTTTTCCTTTGAATACTATGTTTTGTTTGAGGCGACACTATTTTTCCCTTATCAGGGTTTTTAATGAGGTGGTCACCAGTAATAAATTTGTTCTTTGGAAATACTTGAGATGCATGTTAAGTAGTTGAATCATCTAATTTCACACATGGTAAGTCGGGCTAACTCGGTGTGTGAATGATCACCCAAGTCTAGGAACTCTATGAGATGAATAATGTTAAATGGCAGGATAAGTCGAGCTAACTGGGCGTGTGAATGATCACCAGAGTCTAGGCGCTTTGTGAGATGAATAAGGCTAAGTGGTACAATCATCCAATTTTGCACAAGATAAGTCGGGCTAACCCGGTATGCAAATAATCACCTGAGTCTAGGTGCTTTGTGAGATGAAAAAGTGTTAAGTAGTTGAATCATCCGATCCCGCACACGGTAAGTCGGGCTAACTTGGTATTTGAATCATTACCCAAGTTTGGGCGCTCTGTGAGATGAATGATGATGAGTAGATTAACAATCCGACTATGTACATGGTAAGTCGGGCTAGCTCAGTGTACAAACGGTTACCCGAGGTTAGGCGCTCTGTGGTACGAATAAGGGCTGAATAGGTGAATCACTCATGGTGCATGGTAAGACGACCGAGCTAGCCGAGTAGGCACCCCGCGAGGTACGATCCAAAGAAGTCATGATAGCCAACTTTTGACCAGGTTTGTTAAACAAGCTATACAAGCCAAAGTTAAGTGTAGGCTCATTGAAAGGTTAGTTCTCTGTGTGGAGAGAATCTCACAATTTTTCAGGATTGGTTCGCTTAAGTGAGTTAGATTTTTGTTATACTTGTTACTTCATGGTTAGCTTTGCTTAAGTAAGTCAGAATTTTGTTATACCTACTACTTTACGCTTAGAGTATAGAGATGAATTAGCATAAGTGATAAGGTATTCGCTTATGTTTTGATAGTAGTATGAGTAGTTGCGTAAAGACAGTTGCAATAACGTAAGTAATTTTTCCTAGGTTATGGAATGACATTTAAAAAGTATCAGATGTATCGAAGTTACTAAAGTTAAATATTGTTCAAAGTTGAAAGCAATAGGAAAGTTAAGGTTAAATAAAGGTTACAGTCCATAAACATTATAAATGCTAAGCTATTCTCCTCTTAGTTGGCCATCGACCATGGTTTTTCCCGGGTCCAGTGTAGAGAGGTCCACGGTAGGATGGAGCACTACTGCTTGCTCTAGTGCAGTCTCGAAGCTGGCTAAGAAGGCTTGGCTAGCGTCATCTTTGAGAGACTCGACCATCTCGCTGGAGTCTTCTTCTTTATGAGCCATCTCCCTCTTTAGGTCTTCTATCTTGCCCAGAAGTTTGTTCCTCTCTTCATACAGGACCAGGGCCTCTTAAGTCTTCTTAGTGTAGAGATGCTTAGTCTTCTCGTGCAGGCCAATGACTCAGTCAATCTCCATTTGAAGGCGGTCCATTCCTTGGTGGAGATCCACGATCTCCTTGTTCTTTTGGTCTTCGAACACTTGTCAATCTTGTGCCCTATTGATGTGAGTCTCTTATGAACCTTTCTTGGTTTGGGTTGAGTTGATATAGGTTTCATTTTATTCATGACACTTTCAAGAATTAGGATCAAAATTCTAAAGAACAATTAATAGAGTTTCTACTCAAGAAAACAAAGGTTCATACTAAAAACACATGAATAGGTAACTTGTAGTGTAAGATAACAATGGAATATGAATGGGTAATTCAAGAACAGCAACCAAAGTGCAGTAACCACACAAAAACAGTACAAAGAAACAAGAATTAAAACAAGAACACAACAAGAATTGAAACTAGTAATAGAAACACAACAAGAACAAGACCAACTAATGGAAATTCAAGAAAACATCATGAACATGGATAATCATGGAAGCCGAATAGAAAACAGGTTGTTATAACATGTTTGCACCAATTAAAATGGAAGAACAATACATCAAGTGAAAGAGGACATCACAAGGAAGAGAATGAACCGATTAGAATTGAAATCAAACAAGTAGAACAAAAATGGGTATTTTTAGAAGATGAATAGAAATGACTTATGTGGTTGTAGCCTTTTAGAGATGTGATTCATGCCACTTGGAGGGTGGTTCTTCCAAGATGAGTGGGAGGTGCCGCCACTTGAGAGTCTCCAAAGCTCACAAGATAAGACATGGAGGAGAAGAAGAGACAAGTCTCACAAACTCACTCTCTCTCAATTTCAAGATAGTTTCTTTACTTCTAACTTTCAACTTGTATTATTAAGAACCAAGCACTCCTATTTATAATAAGGAGGGCTGGACATGTTACAAAGGGGAAGGAGTGGGAAGAGTCACTCTTCTAGCTCCTTCTAGTGCCTAAGAGAGAAAGGAGTAGAAGAGTCACTTTTTCCACTTTTTCCTAAAGAAAGTGCCTAAAATGCCTTACATTTAGAGGTTTCTTTTGGTTTTCCTCTTTGGCATACTCCTAAGGCTATTTCTATATTATTTACAAATTTATACAAGAGTATTTACAAAGATTTATTTATACTACTATCTTTTGAATTTTCAAGAGAACCCAAAATGTTCTACTTTTTAAGAAGACTAGTAAGAAGAATTTTAAATGCTTGGGTGGATGGCCTCTTCCTCCATTAGTGAATTCCTCTTCTACTTGATCTCCATCACCTATCATCAGCCATGCAAGCCAAGGCAAATGCTTGGCCGAGCAGCTTCAAGGAGTCACGACGGAGTAAGTTTTCACCCTGGGCCGCATATATGGTTTTTTCCTCAAGGGGCAGGAAGAAGGTTTTCGCATGAGCAGCGACGTTGAAGTCAGCATCCCATAGGCTTTTTCTGCATGAGCTTTCGGCCTCACACTCTTGGATAGTCATAACCTCCTAATGGGGAGCTTGGCCATTCGAGTTGAAGTGTTCCGTTGGGGGAGCTTCTTCTCGCCTTTTCCTTTTGAAGAGAAAGCCCAAGTGGGTTTACTCATCCTGGTCAGAGGTAACTGGGGCAACCTCAACAGGGGCCTTCCTCTTCTGAGTCGATAAGTCCTAGCTCATGGTGGTAGCAACTCTCATTTTTCTGATGCATTCAGCCATCTCTTCCTTGCCAAAGTTTGACAACATTCTCTCTGCAAAGAAAACAAATAAGTGGTTAATAACAACAATGAAATTGGCTTTATTAGAGGTAGGAAATGGGAAGTACCAGTGTAGGCTTTCAAGGCACCAAGTAGGTACTCTTTGGTCAGTAGGTACAAGGTGTCAAAGACAACCTTCAAGCTCGTCAAAAATTCGCATATCCCCTGCTCCTTTGGTGACAAGTCCTCCAAGCGCCAAGCACTCTAGAATTTGGGTTCAAGGGTCCAATATAATAGAAATCTATCCAGCAGGGTTGGATCTCCTGGGGTAGCTCAGATTTTAAGGAATTTACCTTTAAAGTTTTTATATAAAGACTGGAAGAGGGTGAGCAAAGCTCTTCCAGGAGCACCGTTTAAGGAAACCCATAATTGGCGGCCTAAGTGTTTGGCCTCAAAGAAGTAGAGGAAGACCTCCACAGTTGGCGAAATGCCGAGCTGTGAACACAAGATGGTGAAGGCACAAATGAATGCCTAGCTATTGGGGTGTAGCTGGGTCAGGGCAATGTTGAGCTCGGTTAACAGCTCTTTTTCAAATATGAACAGGGGAAGACGGAGGTGGACCTTTTTGAAAAAAGTGGCATAAAAGAAACAGAAAGGACCATCGGGGTCCAATGATTCATCGCAACAAACCGGCTCTCCCTCCCTACACTCTACGGTTTTGACAAAACCCTCATGTCTCCTACTCAGGGTACACCGATTCTCTCTCAAATCTCTAATACACAAACGGGTGGTGTAAAAAGAGCTTTCTTTCAAAAGGTCTCTTTTGACCCAAGGGTACATGGAATAGTAATCCATTGTTGGTATAGCTAGAACTAAAGCACAAACACAGACAAGAATACGAAAACGCAATTTCAGACCAGGCAGAGCAGAAGAATCGAAATAAATCAAAATACAATTCATACAGAGTAAATGGCAGGATCAACACAGAGTAGACATAAATTTCTCATGATGAAAATCAGAAATGTTCAATGATATTCATCAGAAGGGTTAAGCGGGATACCTGGTGAGACAGTGGTGAGTGGTGGCGCAAAAGGAAGAAGGGAGCATCGAAGGGGCTTTGGAAGTAGAGAAGGCTTTGGAAATAAAGAGAAATGGAACACTGAAGTGGGAATAGAGGCTCGAGAGGGGGTTTATTCAAATAAGGAATGCCAAGCGGCAACGTCCCCCACCATTGATGTAAGTTCCACCTGTACGCATTCGATTAAGTATGGTGAAATGTCTCATCAAGGAACGCTTCGGTAACTGCGGCCCACCTACCCTTTGGGGAAAACGTCGTGTCAGCCGCCAAATGCTAGTAAGCCTCTTCGCCTAGTCAAGCTTGGCTCAAGCCTAGGGGCTTGTGTACTGTTCAGGAGTGATCGGGACCTCGGCCCCAAGCATCTAGGTATGGTGAGCTTGGTAGTATAAGTAATGCTTAGCTCGGTCTAGGCCAGGTATGGGCCCAATAACTCAGTGAAGAGATAGCCCAGATACTTTGTTCGATATACGTGGAAAGATAAATAAAAACAACAACAAAAATAACTGAATTAGTTGAAGCATATTAATAAATGCAGGTAAAAGTGGTTAGGAATGTTTGTACCCGAAGATAAATAGGTACATGCTAACTGAATATTGAATTATATTGACTTATATTTTTGATAAAGATATATTCTTGTTGTTGAGATTATATTCTCGTTGATGAAAGTTGTTGGAAGAATGTCTATAAAAGGGGTTTAAGACTCTGTGTAAAGGTATGCTTTTTTCTAAGCCTTGCACTGATATACTTATCATTGAATGCTCTCACTAACTTATCGTTGGAGTCTTGTCAACAGTTAGAGCCCCCCTCGTTTTCACCAAGTTCCCAAATAGTAAATCAGTAGCTCGATTTGACTACTCCATATCTTGTCTCTAGGCTTAACCCAGTTGAACCAGCAAGAATAGTCTTTTTTGTTAAATTGTATGAACGACGTTAACTCATGTTTATGTGATACATAAAGTGGCAACTTTATGCACACTTGTCTCCACATGTAATCCAAAGTGTATACCAACATCCTTTTATTTCCTCACTCCATTCTCCCCAATCCGAACCCTACCTCTTCTCAATCCTCTTCCTCAAACTCCTCTGTAGTGCTTCTTCTCTAGTTGGTTCTCTAGCAAGACCACTTCCAGGTCCGGATTCGGGTTCTCAAATTGAACACACATAAAACATTTATTTACATTAAATATAATAATAATAATCATGGGGTGCGATTTGACATTTGAACAAAAACCTATCTCAATAGGGAAGAAGGTATAGAAGTAAAAGAGCCATAGGTGTTTGTTGCTCATGAGATTAACTTGGATTCTGAGTTTGACACACTTTGATTCTTCAATTTCAATGCTCAATAAACTCCTGCTTAAGCTCACCAAGCCCAACTCTAGTTTCAATTCGTTGTCAACTACCCTTCTTCATGTTTGTTTAACCTTTTTTTTCTTCCTTTCTTTCATTCCTCTTCATAAATGCCTATTGTTCGCTAATCACTATTTTTCTTATTTAAACTTTTGTGGTGAATGCGCATCCACCGTTCACGGCGCCAAGCCTAATAATGTTTCGTTTGGGATTGGATTTCACGCACCATTTTGAGGTTTCTTCTCAACCAATGTGAGTGGTTTCAGATGTGAAGGTCAATTATTTGGATTTTGGAGTACAATTCGAAAAGGGGGAATTGAATTTCAGGTTTGAGTGATTGAAAAGGAAGAGCTAGAGGAAGAAGATTGAGAAGGCTAGGGTTTTGATGGGGAAAAATGGAGTGTGTTGGAATACACTCTAGATTACACGTGGAGACATGTATGCATAAAACTGTCACTCTATGTGTCATGTAATCACGAGTTAACACCGTTCATGCCAATTTAACAGAAGGAAGCAAATTGCATACTTTTTAAAAAAAACAAGAAGAAATTGATTTTTTTTAAAAATCACTCAACCAAATTGACTATTAACCTTTAATGTATGAACCAAAAATATAATTATACCTTAAATAAAAGTATGAAATTCAAATTAAAAAGGTTGATATCGTGGGACATGGTGTAGTCTGTCCTGGGTAGCATTTTCAATTTGAAAAGAAAAGTAAATGTGATTTGATTCAAGTTGTGCTGCATTGTCAATTAAAAGAAAGCATGGTGATTTGATAAGTCTAGTGCGTAGGTGACATTTGAATGAAGTATAATTAAAAAGAGTTGTGTTTTACCAGTAGCCACTACTTTCCCTTCTTTCTCCTTATTCGTTGTTACTTCTTCCATCTTCTTCGTTGTTGCTTCCCCATTCTTCTTCTTCTTCTTCAATATTGCAACTCAGTGAAGACTACCCAACACACGATTGCCCCAACCGTTGCAACTTAATGCGCAAAAAAGGTGTGTCTTTTTTCTTTCCCTTTTTGTAATTTATAAAGTGTCTATATATTTCATCTTCCTCCTAAAACGAGATTATAAATCATTTTAAGGAATTAATATATTTTTTGTTCTCTGTTTCTCTATTTTTTTAATTAGAATGGATTTACATGAGATTTTTGTGTGAGTGACGTGTTAAAAGAAGTGGACCGCGTCATCTTAACGCATAAAAAAATAGAGTTATATTTGACCCAAATCGATGTGTCCAACACCGCATCAGACACGCATCCCCTACGTGTCTATGTCGGAGATGCGTTCAAAACGCACGATACCTTCACGTAGTGTCGACGCTTCATAAATGGGTAAAAGAGAGTTACAAGAGTATTGCCTCTTCATCGAAGTTTGAGGACAGTAGAAGATAAGGGAATGTAGGAAGTGGCTAATGATATTAAGAAAATGAACACAACGGGTGGAAGCGGAAGGAGGGAACTTTTGTCCTTCAATTGCTTGGTGAGTCTTCAACGAATGGGGAGAGGAAGGAGTAGAAGGCGTGTAATGGAGTTTGTAAATTTGATCAAAATTTGGAAAATGACTTGGAATTCAAATCATTCTTTGATAAACATTTGGTACATTAGAAGGCCTTTTTAGAGTCAATTGAATCACATTTCCCAAACCATTTCTCATAGGCAAGAACTGCCATGGAATTCAAACCTTCATAAAGGAAGATGAAATTGATGCAGAAAGTACTTAAACAAGGGACAGAAAATAAGGAAGAAATTAGAAAGATAACTAGTGCCTTATTAACATTAATTAAAGAATTATCAATTTATTAAATGTGTTTTGGTGCTCCAAGAACCACCGCCGGAACTCCAAACGCTGCCTGCAAAACACACAGACGGCGTCTCTGGCGGCCGTTGTAGCTCCAACGCTCAAGTCAGGCAACAGGAACACCAAAACTATATCTGAATCTCTCTGTGAGACTCGTGTGTAACTGAAACTCTCAAATGTGTAAGCTGTAAGAATCTGTAAAAACTCCCCTTAATTTCGTTAAGAGTTTCGTATATATACCTGAGTCTTTCTCTCTCCTGACGGTTATTCCTCCTGACACGTGGATAACATCTGGTCATACACGTGTCACCATCTGGAGTATCTGCAGCTGAAACGTTACTTCCACTGTGCCCCTGCGACTAAGTTATCCACACAGGGAGTAGCTTAGTACACAGGCTACTCTGGGCGCAACCTTAACATGGCGAGCTGGTTAACACTGGGCATCGCAGCTCACACTACACATGGTGGCAGATATGCCACTTATCCTCTGTACTTAGACCATACAACAAGTGCTTGCCAAGTCTTCTCAAACACCCCGCGATGTGCTCTTTCGGCGACTTGCTGACCACCTGATCTCCAAACCTTAACGCACGGCGATCATGTGCAATCTAGGCGATTACTGATCCATACCGGCGATGAGCGATTACTCATCTTCAAGGCGATAGGCGATTACTCATCTTCAAGGCGATAGGCGATTACTCATCTTCAAGGCGATAGGCGATTACCATTCTGAGTGATCGCCTCCCTGATTCACCTGCTATCCTCTACCATGTGTTACCCTGTGGATGGTCCACGTGGTCAACTGCTGCTGATGTCATCGACTACCGATGACCGACCGGATCACAAGCCCCCCAGTCTCGAGCTGTGAACTTGTTCTCAGCGAAGAGACTAAGAAATCGTCTTCTGGCGGTCTACAGGAGTGCACACTTTGGTACTAATACTGTTTCATTCCTTCTTCTTCGCCTTCAAACATTCAAAGCATTTCTCTGTGCGGGCCGCATGCTCCCAGGAGAGCGCCAGGCGCATCCCGCCTGCATGGCCTTGCCGCTCGTCCTCTGAGTGGGCATCATGCGAGGTGCACGCGCAACGTTCTCGCTGGGAACCCTAATGACCGATCTCCCTCTGCATGCACTTACAACTGACCTCCCTCTGCATGCATTTACGACCGATCTCCCTTTTAACGCCCGATCGCGCTCTTCATGCAGTCGCACCCGATCGGTGCCTCATAACTTCCACCGATGACCGGGCGGTGCCTCATAACTTCCCCTGATGACCGGGCGGTGCCTCATGACTATCCACCGACGTCCGTGCGGTGCTTCATGACTATCCACCGCTGTCCGTGCGGTGCTTCCAGGTGCTTATCTATGCTCTGAACCGGGAGTGGTGGCCACTTGGTATCTGACTACCGATCACCGTTCTAGGTGATCTCCTCCCTGATTCACTTGCTCTTTCTACCACGTGCCACCCTGTGCATGGTCCACGTGGTCAACGACTGCTGACGTCATCAACTACTGATGACCGACCGGATCACTGATTAACAAGAAATGATATGAAAAACAAGATAAAAGAAGTTAATATAAAATGATCTAAGAGAAAAAAGAATGAAAAAAAAAATATAGTGTACTTTATTTTACCTCTGCCTTGACCATCCCTTTCTCTTAAATGTTTTCATTTAAAATTATTATTTGTTGAATGATGAATGAGATCAAAGGTCAAAATCAAATAATTGTAATACATCTGTTGAAAAAAAAAACGTAAAATTTATTCGTGGAAAATCTATTTATAGAAATTTAGTCGACAGATTACTATTATGAATGGAACAAATGTAACAACAATTAATGAATTTGATTGTTGAAGATGAAGATAAAAAAATATTAAGATTATCATTAATTTTTATTAAAAAACCTTTATTAATACACTTTTAGTGATGTTTTTTCTCATAATCATATTTTTTAACAACGATAATCAATTTCAAAACTTTTAGTGATGTTTTTTCTCATAATCATATTTTTTAACAACGATAATCAATTTTAAATTTTATTCAAGGAGATTAAATTTACTATTACTCAAACTAAGAATAAATTCAGGAGGAGATTAAATTTACTATTACTCAAACTAAGAATAAATTCAGGAGACTCAATCCAGTACATAATTAATTTATTTTCACTCAAACTAGTTATTATTCAAATGTTTTTTAATAATAAGGATAAATTTGTAAACCTACAATAAACTATCTTCACAAATTCACTCTATCATCTCTCAATCCAAACAACCTTACATCAAACTAGTATATAATAAAATATTTATCTAATGATGAAAAATAGACCTTAACATCCATTGAACAAAATGATTAAAAGTTAAGGTTTCTTCAATATGAATATAAACTCCTTAACTTACAATTTTACTCTCCTTGTATGAGTAATTACCTCTTTTAACATGTCTTCTAACTTTGTTCAAGAGTGAGGGACCAAGAAGGAGAATGTATCTAGAATACACTTCCTTGTAACATGCAAGTTTAATAATGGAAAATGTAGATTTTTTAATAATTTTGCTCTTTTTTTTTTTTGCATGCTACAACAAATATTATAAATGTAACATTTTATGCAGGGCCAATGTGCCTTCTGCTGAACCAACACACTGGGTTATTAAATCATTGGTTTATTTCTCAATAATATTCATTTCAAAGGAGAATTGCAGACCTCTGGAACCGCAACTCCTCTGTAAGCCTTGCAAACATAATGTGCAAAATTTGCGTAGTCCTGAACTGACAGAAACAGTATTCTTGATGAGTATATTCTCAATAATTTGAAGATATGATATGTGGAAATGTGTGTGAATGAGAGAAAAAAAGGACTGACTTTTCCAACTGGTTGATTGTTCACCACCACCCATGGTACCAATGAAGGAGGTGGGTAAAGTTGTGAAATTTGATTGATATATGTTCTTCCAAGCTGCATAAAAATTCAAATTATACAATATAACACGAACAAATTATTAAGTAGTTCAGAATTCAGAACCATTATGGTTTCTACTAATTTCTATATTATACATAATTTAGTGCTATTAATTCTTTTTTAAACTTGAATTTGTGTTATACATATGTTAAGTTATGAAAAAAAAAAGTGGTATTTTTATAATTAAAAATGAAAATAGAAAATGTTTG
This sequence comes from Phaseolus lunatus, assembly GCA_013389735.1. Classification (NCBI taxonomy): domain Eukaryota; kingdom Viridiplantae; phylum Streptophyta; class Magnoliopsida; order Fabales; family Fabaceae; genus Phaseolus; species Phaseolus lunatus. Next base: position 29,269,634 of record CM023866.1, on the reverse strand, counting down.
GACCTTTTTAAGTTGTAGATATTGTACTGACCAGTCCTCGAACGTCAGCTGGGTCCCACAGGGGTATTGAACAGAAAGGGGTGATTAGTCATCAGCCTACAGAAAGGGGTGATTAGTCATCAACCTACAAAGAAGGGTGATGAGTCATCAGCATCAGCCTACAGAGAGGGGTGATTAGTCATCAGCCTATAAAGAGAGAGCGTGACGATTACCAAAAAGGGCTGATGTGTCTTCGTCACTCCGCGGGTTGAGGAGTCCTCGGCAACAGGCAGGTTGAGGAGTCCTCGGCAACAGAGTGTGACGAGGTGACATCGGTCTTGGGTGATTTGAACAGCATAAACAGAACAGCTAAGATTGGTTCCCAGAGTGGGCCAATGACCAGTTAAATACCCAGAGGTAGGGAGAGGCCTGGATCACGAAGAGCCTATGCGGGTAGCAAGGAGAACACAGTTGGGTGTAAAGTCCTGAGGGGATGAGTACACACCAGAACTAGGGTTTTCCCAGTAAAGCTACATGCATGGCACGTGAACAGTGAAGGCACTCCCAGAACAGGCGGCCCCAGAGACTAGGTGCACAAGGAGGCACCTAGGTGGTCACCCTGTTAAAGTTTGCACTCCAGAGAAGGAAACCTTATGTGCTAGATTACCCTAAGATTGGGTGATAGCGGTGCAAGGGTATTCCAGTAAACCCTAAATATGGCTAGCAGCACAGTAAACCCTAATTAGGGATAGCGGCACAGTAAGCCCTAGACTATATAAGGGACAGTAAAATACTTCACAAAGGTACGCAGTTTCTAGACCTAAACACAGAGAAACTCAATACATTGGTGTTGCTTGCCCACTATTGACTTGAGCGTCGGAGTGCAAACGGCCTCTAGGGCGCCCCCTTTCTCTTTTGCAGGTGCAGATTGTTTCGCAAGAATCAAGCACGTATCAACGTGAGGAAGGAGGCGTGTGAGTGTCGCGGAGTCAACTGACAGGTGAGTCAACCGGCAAGAACAGATATCATTAGTTATACAAAGTGGAATACAGCATTAATATTTTTTACATACCATTGTAGTCATGATTAAAAGATATCATGATTAACCATCACTACTAATGACTTGACCAACCAGAGTCATGGAAAAAACAATTTTTCCATTCCTCTGTTGCATAGTTTTGGCTAACCATAAAATGAAAGTAATGGAAAAAACCTGTGTCCCATTTCCCATGTTGAAGCAATTCAGAAAAAGTTCTTTAGGCAAACCCAACTGGTCTAAACAGTATTCCTTCCATGTGTTAATGGTTCCCTCAATTGCCAAAAACTCAAAGCACCTGATCAATTCATATTGTATGTCCTGCATTATAATATTATTGCAGATATCTCAGATCCATTACAATTATAGAAATCATTATCAGTTACCACCGTAGAGGTCTGGTTTCTATGTGTCCTTGTTGACTAGGGAGGGAAATTAATAGTATACTTACCACTTTATGCCAAAGATTAAGGGCACATGATTCCAATGAATTTAGCTCACATTCATCTGGCCCATTCTGCTAAACAGTGTATAAGTATGAGTCATTTACAAATATGATAATCAATTTTCTTTCAGATTATTCAAATACAAAGAAAATGTAAATAACGATAAGGAGATAAGATTTTAAATTTCAAAACATAAAAGTATTTTAACCATTATACTCGTTTTAAATCACAAATTACTTTTTTTTTTTCTCTTTCTCCTAAAGTTAACTTAACTATAATGAAGCATTAAAATCTCCCTCTCTTTATCTCGTTTCCTGCAACCAAGCACTGTGTAAGTATTTTCTGCAGTTAGTGCATGAATTGCATCTTCTGACATCCAGAAATAGGGTCAGACTGCAAGAATAAAGTTTATTGACTGCATAATTTAGTGAACATAAATTAAAAGACATTGATAAAGTTAAATTCCTCTTCCCTTATTTACGTGAAAACATCATAACAAATGCCAAAATGAACAAATCACAAAAACTAAACTAAATTAAAGCAACGGAAATATAGCAGAGACAACCAAGGTTATCAGACTCGAAAGTCTACTCAGACTCGTGGGAGCCCTGTAAACCCGACTCGTAAACCCGACTCGTAGACTCGTAAGAGTCTACTTCACATAAAAATTTAACAAAAAAAATAATAATTCATGATACAAATCCATAATATTAAAATAAACAAGTTCATACACCAACAAAATAACTAAAACAACACAAATGTTATAGTTTAAAAGTCTCATTCATCTAATCCTCTAAGGAAATCAGCTCCAAGATCTTCATGATCATCTCCATTATCATCTTCATCACCATCTCCTTCATCATCATCTTCATCACCATCAACATCATTATCAAAAACTATGTTATCAAAATCAGCTGCATTTGGAATTAAATCATTTAAACTTGTTCCTCCTAAGTCAAAATTCAGACCATCATTTTCAACTTGAGTTTGCTCAACCTCAACAACATTATTTTCTTCTTCAGTTATCCATTCATTATCGGACTCAATGTCTTCAAATGGAAGAGCAACAGATCTTCTAATTTGTTTGCTTCTCAACTTCGAGTTATACATTACATAAACTAAGTCATTCATTTTCTTTTGGTGCAAACAATTTCTTCTTTTTGTATGAACCTATAATTAAATATGAAATTTTTGTCAATATATAAATCAAATCAAGAAAAACCTTAAATAATTTCAAGAACTTTAATTACCATTTCAAATGAGCTCCAATTACGCTCACACCCTGAAGAACTACAAGTTAAACTCAAAACTCGAACAGCAAACCTCTTTAGTTCTGGAGTTCTATCCCCAAACATCTCCCACCAATCTGCAGGCAACATACCTTTCCTACTCAGCTTTGCATCTTCCAAAGAAAATGTTCCTCTTGCATGGTGAAAATCAGTAAGTTGCAAATTGATTTTTGTTCTTTCTGCAACATCATTAACCAATCTTCTCATGCACATATACAACCCCTCCTTCACCTCAGCATCATCATTTCTAAAGTTTGGTTGATAGTGTAATTGGGGATTTAGGTAATAGGCAGCTGCATGCAAAGGCCTATTAAGCTTATTATTCCACCTTTGATCAATGATTTTCCAAACAGGTTCATAACTACGTAGCAATTATGTTATGTTAGAAATAATTACACAAATAAATAAGTATTTAAATTTAAAATTGAAGAAACTTAGAAATGTTACCTTTTCTTGATATTATTAAAGTTGCTTTTAATCTTCTCTTTGGCGTAATCCATCTCCTCATATATAAATCCCATTGCGGGTTTTACATCCGAATCTACCAATCGAAGGACCACCATAAGAGGGACAGCAACTTTTAAGCATATACTTATATTCTTCCAAAATCGACTATCTAATACCACATTTTGAATTTACAATGAGCAGCACATGGAGTCCAATATAAGTGCTCCCTTTTTTGCATCAACAGTTCTCCAGCTGCCTTGAAATTTGCAGCATTATCAGTAACTACCTGCACTACATTTTCCTCACCAACAAATTCTACCGCATCATCCAACATTTTAAATACTTTTTCGGCAGTTTTTGAGATGTCAGAGGTATCTAATGAATAGAGAAATACAGTCCCTTTAGGACTATTCACCAAAAAATTACAAATTGAACGTCTTTTTTTGTCTGTCCATCCATCAGACATAATGGTACAACCTGTTCTCTTCCATTAATCCTTATACTCTTGAAGTTCTATATCAGTTTTGTCCACTGCTTGTTTCAGAAGCTTCTCTCTAATATCATGATATGTTGGAGGTTTATAGCCAACACCATATCTACCAATCATGTCACACGTCTTTGCAAAAGCTGGATTTCTAATAACATTGAATGGGATGGCACTTGTGTAGAAAAATTCAGCAATTTGAGCATCAACCTTTTCTTTATCACCTCTCTTGTGCATTTGATTCAAAGTAGCTTGAACACCATCAGGTGATGAAGATTTACTTTTAAACATCTTGCTAGTGATACTTTCACTATCTTCCTCACCATCACTTTGTCCAAAACTATTCAACTTTCTTTTCTTCAATGATGCATCTTTAGCTTCTGAGACAACTTTCAACATTAAAACTTTGACTTCTTCTGGTACTAATACACAAGGTTCAGAGTCATATCTTGTTCCGGCAAGATGATGTTTGAATCTAAAAATTCCTCCATTAAATATTTTTGAACAGTAATTACATTGCACTTTTTTTCCATTCCCTGAAGCATCAGTTCCATGCTTCCATCCAATATCTGTTCTATTTCCAGTAGCATTCTTACTTCTAGGTGGCAGTGGAAATGCTGAATTTGAATCAGTTCCAGACATCTTACAATATGACAAAAATTAAAAAAAAGAAAAATCAATTAGCCAATCTATCCTAAAATTCAAAAAAATTTGGCCTAAACCCAATCAACAAAAATCTGCCCTAAACCCAATAAAAAACCCCAATCCATTTTTAAAAGCTCAAACAAACCTAGTTTAAAAAACCCTAACCCTAAAACCCAATCACAATCACCACAACAGCAGCAGCGCAGCACATACCTAGATCGCGGCGGGGCAGCGAGTATCGCGGCGGGGCAGCGAGGATCGCGGCGGGTGCGGCGAGGATCGCGGCGGGTGCGGCGAGTGCGGCGAGGATCGCGGCGGGTGCGGCGAGAGGCGCGATGAGAAGCGACCACTGTGGTGTGACGCGCGACGCAGTTCGACGAGCGTTGCGGTGCGGCGCGCGACGACCGGTGAGGCGAGCGACGAGCGGAGCGGAGCGACGAGCGGAGCAGAGCGACGAGCGACGACCAATGAAGAGCGGCGCGGCGCGGCGGCGCGGTGGAACTGTCAACGGCAGTGAAGAATACGAAATCGCAAGTGAGGAGTGAAATCAGGTAAAACCCTAAAAAATCTAACCTGATTGAAAGGGAACGGCACCGTTTTGGGTTTTTTTGGGCAACTCGCTGACTTGGTCTTAAACTCGCGAGTTTGACCGAGTCAACTTCGGGTTTACTCAAAAACGAGTTTGCTCCCGAGTTAACTCGCCAACCTGCACCTGACTCGTAAACTCGTAAGGGTTTACGAGTTAACCCTAGGGTTTGATAACCTTGGAGACAACCATAACAAAGTCCTAGCATTTTTGTAAGAATACTTTGCTTTATATTCCCACAAATGCCTAAATGCATGTACCTGCTTTCTTCTCGTCAAAAGTTGAAACTAAAATACACTTATTTTTCTCAGTTTTCTCTGAGACCCTTGAGTTGAGCCTGTGATAAGTGAATGTGTAATACATTGTAGCAAAGCAAAGATAAAATTAAACCTGACATGATATGGAGTTTTTGGTGTTATTGATGTAAGCATTGGCCCAAGGGAGTAGCCGAAGATTCATAATGTTGATGAGATTGCTGTCAAATATATTCCTCAGATCCTTAATAATGAATAGAGCACAAGATTGGCAAAGGCTGTCATAGTACACTGACAGATTCACTTTCTGATGAGCAAATGGTGGATTAATGTTAGCACCATTACCAACACTAAGTGAAGCAGAAGAATTAGATGCACCCTCAGATTCATACATGAAAAGTAAAAGGACTAGCATCAATGCATTGGTGATAACTAGTTTTGAAAAAAACATTTTGTTTATGCTTGTAGAAAGACTTTCTACTGTTTCTCTGGGTGTAAGGATGTGAATTGTGCATGAAAAAATATTTGGAACTGAGTCTCTGATGTCTAAGTGTATTTGTGCAACTCCTCTTTAGAAAAGAGAAATCGAGGATTGGTGTTTCAGTTTGGAGAACTTCAAATTCTAGTTTCCATTTTTGGTTTGGAAAATTTAGCGGAAAAGCCTTTATCTATGGTTTTGTTTATAAGTAAAAACTAGAGGGCATGAAGTCCATAAATACAATAAAACAATTGTACGGAACAGAAGAAGCTATAATCTTTATTATGAGACATCATCATCATCTATTATTCATTCACTCTTGAAGCCTTTATTTTTGTATTGTTGTGTTAACTTTGCTTAGCTCCTCAAAAATAGAAGTTTCAAACTTCATGCTATAATAGGCTTTCTTCTCCATTTTCTCTGTCTTATATTACCAACCTCAAAAGTTTAGATATTCGTTTTGTGTTCTACAACTTCCTACTTTATAGGTTATTTTTTTTCTTTTGGCTCCAGTTTTCTTGGTATCCCTGTCTAAGTTTTAGATTTCTCTTTTATTTCTGTCTCTTTTGAACCTCAATCGTTTCCGTGATGGAGAAAAAATTATTTTAATGGTTGGATGATATTATTATCTTATATTTTCTACATGTATAGGTTTATTCTGTTTTTTTTCACTCAATAGCTATTTAAAAAATCTAGCTCTGGTATAGGATTTAATTGCATTCACCTTCTTTTAAGCTAATGCTTTTTTAAGTTACTATTAGTTACCTTTGTGTAAGTATAATTTTTCAATTAGTTAAATATGTTTTTTTTCCGAATTTTCACGTAAAATTAGTTTTCGGTTTTAGTATAAACTTTAGACCTACTAGATATTTATAGTAAGAAAATTATTGAAATAAGTTGTCAAATTCAAATAATTACTAATTTCCTTAGTTAAATTGTAATTTTGATATCCTTTTAATTATTTGCGATTTTAGATGTAACGTTACATAACTACAATTTCTAATAATTATTAGAGTCTATAACATGTAATATAAACGTAAAATCAATAATATAATCACATACCTGGGTATATCTTATTCCAAAGGATAAGTTAAAGTACCAAATTAAACTAAAAGTAACAAATTTAAAAAGAAAAATCATAAATTATGACGAACATATAAACGTGAACTTATATAAGGTCTTGCACCTACATCATGTGTTAAAAACATTAACACATGATCATTAGAGTCGCAACATAACAAACACAACAAGAAAGAAAATTTAGTATTAATTATAATAAAATCATAAAATAAAAACTAATTTTAGATACTAAAAATAATTAGTCATTATATTGACTAAATTAAATATTATTTTAGAGATTATAAAAAATATTGGTGTACCGGTCGGTACCGGACAAGTCATGTCATTCAGTCTTGGTGACCAACCAATCACATTAATATATATTAAAGGCGTTCAATAAATGACAGCAATGACAATTATGGAAACTCCCTACGAATTATGATTATGTCCTACTAAATCTAGGTGACATCAACATACCAATATACCTACCTATAAATCAGGGATCATGCTGTAAATTAGTTAGCAACTGATATTTTATTGATTCAGTCCATCATAACAAGGGCCCATGACTAAACACTATAAATAAACCCTTTACAAAGGTGTAAGGTATGCTTTAATCAGTTCTCAATATACACTCTTTACATAAGAGTACTTACTTGATCGTCGGAGTACCTATTTCAGGCCAACCCCGACCAAGAACCAACAATTAAAAGAGGAGACTTGAAGAGAGGAGCAAGAAGGCAATTAGCACATCAACAGTTGTACAACCAATTTCAAGTACTATCTAGGCTCACTTTGTCTATACAGGTACAATTGGTATTTAAAGTAGTCTTTATTATTAATAAAAATTATAAATTAGTTTCTAAATTGGTATCTAATTATTAGATACCAATTTAGAAACTAATTTATAATTTTTATTAATAATATAATACCAAATACTTTTTTTTAGTCTCTGAAATAGTATCTAATTTAGTCTATATAATGACTGATCCGGTCGGTCATCGGTAGTCTATGACGTCAGCAGCTGATGACGACGTGGGTCAGTCGCAGAGTGACGCGTGGCACGAGAAAGCAGATGAACCAGGGTGGAGATCGTTCAAGAACGGCGATCAGTGGTCAGCTACCGAGTGACCACCACCAGAAGATCGGTTCTTACTTGAGCGCCTGGAAGCAGAGCGCGAGAGGTGACGAGGCACCGATCAGTCATCGGTGCATGCAGAGCGATCAGTCATCGGTGCATGCAAAGTGATCAGTCGTCGGGGGTTCCTTGTCAACACGTGTTAAACTGGGACCCAGGCTCCCAGCGAGAACGTTACTCAAGGACCTCGCCTGATTCCATAAGCAGAGCACGGGGACGTGAAGGAGCACATCGGTCATCAGTTTGTGTTGAGGTGACATTAGCCGCGTGATGTGAACAACGCAATCGATGATCAGTAAAGTGCCCAGAGGCAGGGAATGGCCTTAGTCGCGAGACGACCACGCAGGAAGATGAGAAGACGCAGTTAAGAGTAAAATCCTGCTGGGACAAGAACCCATCAAGGTTAGAGTCTCCCAGTGGGGTTGCATGTCTGCCACGTGGATGGTGAAGATGTTCCTAGAGAATAGGTAGGGCAGATAGGCACAGAAGTCGAGGGGTGCAGAGGTACCCACGCGGCCTCCCCTGTCAGACTTGGCACTCAAGTGAAGAAGGCTGGCACGCAAGGTAGCCCTGGGGAGTGGAAACGACAGTGCAGAGTAATTAAGTGACCCTAGAGGTAGCCAGTAGGGGCTACACGGGTTTATATGAGGAAGAAGAACACCAAACCAGGTATGCAATCTTTACCTCAGAATACACAACACTAAACCTAGAGCACTCAGTTTTCGAATCGAAGAGGACTGAGGGCACACACACACGGTCTCACACAGAGAGATCTGAGAGAGACTTTTTGGTGTTCCCGTTGCCTGACTTGAGCGTCGGAGCTACAACGGCCGCTAGAGGCGCCGTCTGTGTGTTTTGCAGGCACCGCTCGGAGTCCCGTCGAAGGTTCCTGGAGCCTCCTTGCAGAACGCGCAGCAGTTAGAAAGCCAAACGAAGGAGTGACGAGGCATTCTCCCCACGCTCGAGTCCGCGGCGAGATCATTTGGCGCCCACCGTGGGGCATGAAGTAAAACGAAGCCCCCATACACAAGAACGAGGATAGAAATCGCACAGATGAGTAGAAGAACCAGACAAACGACACCTCCACCACCTGCTGGTGAAGGAACTGTGACCATGGCGCAGGTCATGGAGATGATGCGCGCGTTGCAGGACAACGTCGCGGCGTCGAGAGTTGAGCAAGAGAAGATGCATGCAGAGCTGACTGCATCGCATAACAGGAATGAAGAGTTGAACCGCGTCAACGAGGAGTTGCGTAGGGAGTTGCAGGCGCAGAATGAGCGCGTATCCGAAGATAGGACGTCGATGCCGCCGTCGCCCCCTAGAGCATTTCCTATGCCCTTCTCCCCCGAGATCATGAACACGGTGGTGCCCCCCAACCTGGTGGGAGTGAAGGCGTCGTTCACGGGGGTGGAAGACCCAGAGGCACATTTGACAGCCTTCCACACTCAGATGATGCTGTCTGGAGGTTCAGACGCTGTGTACTGCAAAATGCTTATGAGCACGCTGAGCGGAGTAGCTATGGAGTGGTTTGTGAGCCTGCCGGAGGGCCACATCACCTCCTTCCATCAGTTTTCAAAGCTATTCACGGAGCAGTATATAGTCAACAGAGCGCCGCCGGTGGTGACTTACGACTTGTTCGACGTACGCCAGAACCAGGGGGAGTCGCTGAAGGACTTCCTCAACCGCTTTGGTGCGCAGGTGGTGAGATTGCCCAGCAAGGACGAGAGCATGCTGGTGCATGCATTCAAGAAAGGCGTGCTACCTGGCCCTTTCAGTGAATCGCTCATCAGGAGCCACCCTGCCACCTTCGCTGAGATCCGGCGACGAGCGGTGGCGCACATAGTAGCGGAGACAGAGGTCTTTGAGAAGAGAAGCAATGTTGCACCATCTAAGCCACGCGGGGGTCATGGGAAGCAACAGCAACAGGCGCGGGTGTATGAGACCAGGGAGGAGAGGAAGGCGCAGGGAAGGCCTCGTCCCTATACACCCAGGAAAGACCAGGGCAGGGGGCGTGCAAGGGAGAACAACACACCCCCTAGGTATGATTTCGTGATAGAGTTGGCAGAGCTGATCGCCATCCCTGCCGTGGCTGCGAGACTCCGAGTACCAGAGAAAATTGACATGGTACTTGGAAGGAGGAAGGACGAGTGGTGTGAGTTCCATCAAGCTTATGGACACACACTCCACACATGCCTGGCGTTGGGGCGTCAACTTGCTGAGTTGGTGAAGACAGGTTTCCTGACCAATTACCTGAGGGAGGCACAAGGTGATCGCGCTTCGGGGTCCCAGGCAGGTGATCAGCAACACGAGGTCCCTGTGCATGGGGACGTGAGGTGATGGAGGATGCAACGCTGGGGGGGCTCCCAGGTAGCTCAGGTGGAAGCTGAGGCAGAGTCTTTAAGCTCGGCGATAGAAAGTTGCAAAGAGAAAGGCGAGGAGTCCAGCTTTCTAGCTGTTGACTTAGTATATCCGCCAGTCGATCCCAAGGCCTGGGTGAACGAGGGTTACACTTCTGTGAACCTCGCCAGACCCCAGATAGTGTGGGATTTCTGCACGTTTGCAGGAGAAAGAGGGATTGGAGAAGCACTTGAAGTCATGAGTTTCCCGCACAAGTTCAAGGAAGTCCAGTCAGTTCGCTTTAACACACCTCGCGAATGGTGTAACGAAGGGGAAGCGACGAGCTTATGGAGAACTTGGGAGGCGCGAACAAGTTTGAAGTTAAGGACAGCTTTTCGTTGTTGCTGGAAGAATGGTGTGCTCGCTGTAAGGACCTGTAAAATTAAATTGGAATAAAAGGGTATATTTTAAATGAATTCTAAGTATGTTTTCATTTGAAATAAAAAGGAAGGAAAGTGTAGCTTATAAGACTATAAGATCGCCTGGTTAGTACATAATCGCCGGTCGTCTACTACACATGATCGCCAGGGCGCGCGAGAGGCATGCGGGCATCGCCAGGGCGCGAGGCATGTGGACGTCACAAGGGCGCGAGAGGCATGCGGGTGTCGTCGGGGCGCGAGGCATGCAGGCATCGCGGGTCGCGAGAGGCATGCGGGCGTCGCCAGGGATAGACATCGGTCGTCTTCCAGGGAGAGACATCGGTCGTCTTCCAGGGAGAGACATCGGTCGTCTTCCAGGGAGAGACATTGGTCGTCTTCAAGGGAGAGACATCGGTCGTTTGCCAGTATGAGACCTCAGTGGATGGTCATCGCGCGAGCGGGCATCGGTGGAAGGTTATCGCGCGATGTCGAGCTTCGCGCAGAGAAAGTGGGACCCAGACTCCCAGCATGAAACGTCCTGCACGCGCGCCACGTAGACAAAAAGGGTGGTTCAGAATAGTGACATCAGAATGTTGGCATGCACAAGAGACAACAGTGGTCGTACTGTTTAGGGCAGTGGTTGGCATGCACAAGAGACAACAGTGGTCGTACTGTTCAGGGCAGTGGTTGGCATGCACAAGAGACAACAGTGGTCGTACTGTTCAGGGCAGTGGTGGGCAGGCACAAGAGACAACCGTGGCCGTACTGTTCAGTGAGAACGTACACTCAGGCTTTCCTGCAGAAGGGGTGGCAGCAGCAGCATGCGTGGACAGGTAGGCTTGGATTCAAAAGCCCACTGCGGGAAGGCAAAGAAGGTTACAGTGGCTCAAGAGTGAAAGAGTGTCTGCACCTTCATCCCTCTCTTTTCTCTCCTTCGCGCTGCAACTCAGGCAACCTCCAGCACCAGTGCGACGTGCGGCGACTGCCCTTAGAGCACCTGGGAGGTCCTCTGCAAGTTCTACGAACCAAACGCTGAAAACAGAGCTAAGGCATCCTTTAAGCTCGGTGGATTTTGGAGCTCTTGGTGTTTTGCGCAAGTCCAGGTAAGGGAAGCTAGCCTTCATTTTCAATACAAGCCATAGATTAGCTGTTTCTGAAGTGAGGGCGACGTGGTCGCCGGTTTCGTTTTCATCTTCGTGAATGCTCTGTTCTATGTGTTTGGGCGACGTGGTCGCCGGTTTTACATACAGACTTCAAAATACCTTGTTTTTGAACCAGATCGCCGGTTTTGGCGTTGTTTGCGAACTCCCTGTTTTTGGTGTTGCTTTGAAACTGTTTGAGATTTAAATGAGATATTCGAAAATAAGAACCTTGGAGTGAGTTTTGCTGTGATTGAAATCATTCCTTTAAGTGTTATGTGATGTGTTGAATGTGGTGAATGTGGGATCAAGGCATAGTATTTTCAGGAAAGAAAATACCGTGTAAGATCGTGTAGGATGTGCATTGATCGGTGATTCCTAATGAGATATCCTGACTCTGCTGAGATAATGGAATCACATAGAGGAAGTTACTCAGTTGGTGAGAGTCGAAGGAGGTTCATATGAATGGGTGAGTCGTGTGAAAAAGAACGAGCTCGGCCTGTTGTGTGGATTAACCCTGTCATGCTAGGATAGTGATGATATTGAGATTCATTTATTCGCTTGTGAATGTGTGTGATTTCACGGCGACCCTGTGAATGTGTGTGATTTCACAGTGGGCAGTATGACAGGTGCAAATCTCTGAGTCTAATGAATGCACGAGTCTTCCGGAAGTAGTGTCAAGTGTCTTGTGTGCTGAGTCAGTGGTAGTCTGACGTGAGAAATGAGGGACCTTGAAATTGATAGACACTTGATGCAGTTTGTGAATTAGAATGACTCTGTGCAAATATTGTAAAGTGTGTGATTTCTTGGCGATCAGGTGAAGGGAATGAGAAACTTTATAGTTTTATGTGGGTATCTTGAATTTGTTTTATCCTGATTTTTATGTTCATATTTAAACTCTCTTTAAAATATATAGCTTACCCTGCGTGTTCTGCTCTATGGCTGTTTTTCTCTTAAAACTGTGATGATCGTGTAATTTTTACACGGGAGCAGATGATCTTCCAGGAAGTAGAGCTCCTTAGTGAGTGGTCGCCGGGGAAGAGATCTCCTGTTTCTATCTCTTGGTGGTGATCGCCGGATTTATGTCCTGATAGCAGATCGCCTGTTTTGGGGGTCTTCTGTTAGGAGATCGCCGGTTTATGTATGGAGACCGCCGTTTTCGTTGTATTTGATTGATTTCGTTAAGTTTTGAAAAAACATTTGACTGGTTATGTATTAAACTCCCTGTGAGGAGCAACTTCATTACTTATATATATAATTATGTTCTCTTCAACATTATTTGTTTACCTTTATTTTCATTATATAAATATGAATAGTTTTTGGCGGGATGTTACACTCGCCAGGTCGGTCATCGCCAGGGCCCATACAGAGTGGTTGAGGCGCTGGTGAATGGAGCTTATCGGCTGGAGACCCTGGATGGAGCACCTATCCCATAGACATGGAACGCTACACACTTAAGTTTCTACTTCAGTTAAGTTGTAAGGTAGATGCGTTCTTGCACTGTACACACACTCAATGTATATACTGTAAATAGTTGAGCAAATCAGGGGGCACTCTTTTCCCTGATGAGGGTTTTTAACGAGGCCACCCAATAAAAAAGATTTCAGTATGTCAAGTGTGCACACGTTTCCCAGTTTCAAGTTCCGCTTGCCCCAGATGCAAGTCCAAGGGATCGGTTGGAGCCTGCTCGCCCCAGGCGCGAGTACGGACCACTGACCTATGTTCTCCTCACCCCAGGAGTGAGTGCAGGTGGCCAAAGTTTGGGAACTCGGGAGATCTAGTAAAACCAAGAGAGGGAAAGGGAAGATTTCGAGAAACGTCCAAGAGGAATCAGACCCAAAGGTCGATGACCTCGGGGCAAGCAAGAGGGGTCAACAAGAAAAACTCTTCTTCCCCGTAACAAGACATCATCTTCGCGTTTAAGCACCAAGAAGCGGAGCGCGATCAGTCGTCGGTGGTCCCAAAGCAAGATCAGCCGTCGTGCATGTCGGGAGTAAGTACTCGGTCGGTGCATTGGTCATCGGGGTCTTGTTAACACGCGTTAAGCTGGGACCCAAGTTCCCAGCGAGAGCGTTACGCATGCACCTCGCATGATTCCAGAAGAAGGTTGGTCATCGGGGTCTTGCTAACACGCGTTAAGCTGGGACCCAGGCTCCCAGCGAGAGCGTTACGCATGCACCTCGCATGATTCCAGAAGAAGAGCACTCATCGGTGCATGGTCATCGGGGTCTTGCCAACACGTGTTAAGCTGGGACCCAAGTTCCCAGCGAGAGCGTTACGCATGCACCCCGCATGATTCCAAACCAGAAGAAGGGGAGTTGCCCACTCAAAGGGCGTGCGGTGATACCATGCAGGCAGGGATGCACCTGGCGAGTGTGCTTAGACAGCCACCCCTGGTGCTCCCCTGGGAGCATGCACCCACTCAGTGAAGAAAGTCCTCACCCTCGACTTTATACAGCGGGGTGCAGGCAGAGGAAGTCCTCACCCTCGACTTTGTACAGCGGGGTGCAGGCAGAGGAAGTCCTCACCCTCGACTTTGTACAGCGGGGTGCAGGCAGAGAAAGTCCTCACCCTCAACTTTCTACAGCGGGGTGCAGGCAGAGAAAGCCCTCTTCCTCTGCTTTTTACAGCAAGGTTGAGGCGAGAGAAGTCCTCTTCCTCTGCTTCTTACAGCAAGGTTGAGGCAAGAGAACCAAGTCATTCTCCTCTGCTTCATACAGCAAGGTTAAGGCAACAAAAAAAGTCCTCACCCTCGACTTTATACAGCGGGGTGCAGGCAGAGAAAAGTCCTCTACCTCTGCTTTTTACAGCAAGGTTGAGGCGAGAGAAAGTCCTCACCCTCGACTTTGTACAGCGGGGTGCAGGCGAGAGGAAGTCCTCACCCCCGACTTTGTACAGCGGGGTGCAGGCAGAGAAAGTCCTCTTCCTCTGCTTCTTGCGGCAAGGTTGAGGCAAAGGAACCAAGTCCTTACCCTCTGCTTCATACAGCAAGGTTAAGACCACAGAGAAAGTCCTCACCTCGACTTTATACAGCGGGGCTGAGGCGAGATAAAAAGTCCTCACCTCGACTTTATACAGCGAGGCTGAGGCGAGATAAAAGGTCCCCACCTCGACTTGTTACAGCGAGGCTGGGGCGAGAGGAGAAAGACCTCACCTCAACTTCCTACAGCGAGGCTGAGGCAAGAGGGGTCAATCAAGAAGCAGTCCTCTTCCCCAAAACACAAGCATCATCTTCAGAGGTCGGGTCCTCTATGCACTTAGCGCTGGAGTGACACGGAAGTAATGCGAAGCCTGAAGCGCGATGACTGATCGGTGGTGCGCTAACATGCTAGTCGGTGGTCGGTAGCAAAGCTCTTAGTATGAAAGCTTGCCCAAACAAGCTCTTGGACGATCAGTCGAAGCATTTAGACGCCATCAGGTCAGTCATCCAACATGAACTTATGCATAAAAGATTTATATACAAGTTTGTAACAGCAAGAGAAATTACACAAAAGGAGAAGTGGCAAGGGAAGAAGCTCAAGGAGGAGGAATGAGCCTGCCATCGGCCACTGAATGGTGGAGGCTAGGTTGGGTAGAGTCCAAGTCTGGGAGGACGCAGTAAACCTGCTGCCAACCCATGGAACCCATCTATCAGAACCTCGGCACCAGCAGCCATGCTCTCAGGTACATCAGCTTCGAGCTCCTTCTTCTCTTTGGCAACGAAGACCACTTAGTCTCTTCGCTGAGAACAAGTTCACAGCTCGAGACTGGGGGGCTTGTGATCCGGTCGGTCATCGGTAGTCTATGACGTCAGCAGCTGATGACGACGTGGGTCAGTCGCAGAGTGACGCGTGGCACGAGAAAGCAGATGAACCAGGGTGGAGATCGTTCAAGAACGGCGATCAGTGGTCAGCTACCGAGTGACCACCACCAGAAGATCGGTTCTTACTTGAGCGCCTGGAAGCAGAGCGCGAGAGGTGACGAGGCACCGATCAGTCATCGGTGCATACAGAGCGATCAGTCATCGGTGCATGCAAAGTGATCAGTCGTCGGGGGTTCCTTGTCAACACGTGTTAAACTGGGACCCAGGCTCCCAGCGAGAACGTTACTCAAGGACCTCGCCTGATTCCATCAGCAGAGCACGGGGACGTGAAGGAGCACATCGGTCATCGGTTTGTGTTGAGGTGACATCGGCCGCGCGATGTGAACAACGCAATCGATGATCAGTAAAGCGCCCAGAGGCAGGGAATGGCCTTAGTCGCGAGACGACCACGCAGGAAGATGAGAAGACGCAGTTAAGAGTAAAATCCTGCTGGGACAAGAACCCATCAAGGTTAGAGTCTCCCAGTGGGGTTGCATGTCTGCCACGTGGATGGTGAAGATGTTCCCAGAGAATAGGTAGGGCAGATAGGCACAGAAGTCGAGGGGTGCAGAGGTACCCACGCGGCCTCCCCTGTCAGACTTGGCACTCAAGTGAAGAAGGCTGGCACGCAAGGTAGCCCTGGGGAGTGGAAACGACAGTGCAGAGTAATTAAGTGACCCTAGAGGTAGCCAGTAGGGGCTACGCGGGTTTATATGAGGAAGAAGAACACCAAACCAGGTATGCAATCTTTACCTCAGAATACACAACACTAAACCTAGAGCACTCAGTTTTCGAATCGAAGAGGACTGAGGGCACACACACACGATCTCACACAGAGAGATCTGAGAGAGACTTTTTGGTGTTCCCGTTGCCTGACTTGAGCGTCGGAGCTACAACGGCCGCTAGAGGCGCCGTCTGTGTGTTTTGCAGGCACCGCTCGGAGTCCCGTCGAAGGTTCCTGGAGCCTCCTTGCAGAACGCGCAGCAGTTAGAAAGCCAAACGAAGGAGTGACGAGGCATTCTCCCCACGCTCGAGTCCGCGGCGAGATCAATGACTAATTATTTTTTGTCTCTAAAATTGATTTCTATTTAATGATTTTCTTGTAGTGATTATTTGTATTCAATATTAAGAAGTTAACATTTTCCAACTAGTAAAAACAAATCATCAAATTAACCTTGCCTTCATTATAAAAGCAATTATGTAACTTAGTGTATAATTAACATTTCTGACTTTATGGAATTCACACATTAGAGAAGGTTATTTTGTTTGCCTTCTTGTCTTTATTTAATTTTTCATTTTTTTTTTTACACTTTCAATGCATTTGCTTAGGCTACCCTTGAGAGTTTCTTTGGTTTTTTAGCATGATTTTTATATAATAAAAAAAAGGTTTAATCACCTTTTTGGTCCCTACATTTAGGATCAATATTCAATTTACTACAGTGGTTATTAAAAAATTCAATTTGGTCCTCACATTTTTAAAATGTATTTAAGTTGGTCCCTTCAGTTAACTTTGAACTAACAACAATAAGTGCTACTGATGTGGCACAGAGAAGTGCAAACATGGAGTGTGAAATGGAAGAAATTTATAATGGGGGTTTTTAATGTGGCAATTGAAAGATTAGGGAGATTATTAAACATAACGAAATCAGGAAAGGAGATATTGTAACGCCCCTCAAAATATTGGTCATATTTATATAATAAAATAAAAGTGAAACAATAATATCAAAATTGAACATAGATATATAC
The DNA here is from genome assembly GCA_013389735.1 of Phaseolus lunatus. NCBI lineage: Eukaryota > Viridiplantae > Streptophyta > Magnoliopsida > Fabales > Fabaceae > Phaseolus > Phaseolus lunatus. The sequence goes on along the minus strand of CM023866.1, from coordinate 29,252,311 downwards.
ATAATATAATTCATCCATTAGTACAAATGTGCCTCAAAATAATATCCCTTTTTGAGGAAGTTTTAATACATCTCCATACAGGAGTTTTCAAAATAAAATAAAACCACAGCATTCAAAACCGGCGATCTCCTCCTCCAGGAAGTGCTCACTGAGGAGCTCTACTACCTGCAACCTCATCTGCTCCCATGCAAATATACACGATCATCACAGGTTTAAGAAAAACAACCACGATACAAAATAAAAGGGTAAGCTAGATATTTTTAAAAACTTTAAATATGAAACTTTATATCAATAGAAAGCATAAATCTTCACACCATTCATAATCTATATCAATTTCAACCATCAACATCCCCATATTCCACAAACTCGTCAAGTGTCTATTCAATACATTCAATATTCATGGTTCACATGTCAGACTTTCCACTGACTCATAACATATAGACACATGACTCTACTTCCGGAAGACTCGTGCGTTGACTCAGACTCAGAGATCTGCACCCGTCATACCACACCACTGTGAAATCCACACAGGGTCACTGTGAAATCCACACAGCCATCCGCATACATAATCTCAATATCATCACTCTCCCGGTATGACAGGGTTAATTCATATAACAGGTCAAGTCAGTTATCTTTCAAACAACTTACCCATACATATGAACCTCCTTCGACTCTCCACAACTGAATAACTTCATCTATGTGATTCCATTATATCAGCAGAGTCAGGATATCTCCTTCTAGACAAGTCCCTAGTCAATGCACATTACACACGATCTTACACGGTATTTTCTTTCCTGAAAATACTATGCCTTGATTCCACATTCACAACATTCAACACATCATACAACACTTAAATGAACGATTCCAATCACAACAACAATCATTCCACGGTTCAGATTTTCGAATATCACATGCATTTCACATTTCAATCTCAAACAGTTTCAAACGACACTAAAACAGGGAAGTTCGAAATCAACATTAAAACCGGCGATCACGTCGCCCCACACATAAAAACAGAGCATCGTGAAAAAGAATATGAAACCGGCGACCACGTCGCCCTCACTTCAGAACCTACTCGCCTAAAGTTTTTATAAACGAAAATACTAGCTTCCCTTACCTGAACTTGCGCAAAACACCAAGAGCTCCAAAACCCACCGAAGCTTAAAGATGCCTTAACTCTGTTTTAGCGTTCGGTTTGGAGAACTTGCAGAGAACTTCCCAGGAGTCCAAGGGCAGTCGTCGCTCGTCGTACTGGTGCTTGAGGATACCTGAATCGCAGCGCGAAGGAGAGAAAAGAGAAGGATGAAGGTGAACTCACTCTGTCACTCTTGAACCACAGCAACGTTCTCTCCTCTCAGAAGTGAGTTTTTGAATCTAAACCAACTTGTCCACAATTGCCGCTGCCACTACCCACTCTGCAGGAAAGCTTGCGTGCACACTTCCTTGAACAGTATGGCCACGTGTGTCTCTGCGCATACCAACTCTCTGATGCCAACTATTTTGAAGCACCCTTTTCTGTCTACGTGTCGCGCGTGCAGGACGTCTCATGCTGGGAGCCTGGGTCCCACCTTATCTGTGTGAAACACGACATCGCGCGATAACCTTCCACCGATGACCGCTCGCGCGATGACTATCCATCGATGTCTCATCCTGGCGGACGACCGATGTCTCTCCCTGAAAGACGACCGATGTCTCTCTCTGGAAGATGACTGATGTCTCGCCCTGGCGATGCCCGCATGCCTCGCGCCCTGGCGATGCCCACATGCCTCGCGCCCTGGCGATGTCCGCATGTCTCGCACCCTGGCGATGCCCGCATGTCTCGCGCCCTGGCGATGCCCGCATGTCTCGAGCCCTGGCGATGCCCGCATGTCTCTCGCCCTGGCGATGCCCGCATGCCTCGCGCCCTGGCGATGCCCGACGACACATCGCCACGCCTTGCTGAAGGTTCTTCATCCCACTATGTTACGTTCAAGGTATCATCTCCACATGACTTGGTGACGTCGGTAGCTTCACATTTCTAAGAGTAGATCAGCACTACTCCTCGTGCGCCCATGCATGCAACACTAAGGACGATTTCTTATGCTCAAGCATAGAGCTTCGCATGCACAGCGTATCTAAGGCTTAACCCACACCTTGATACGCGTGGTTTTTGGAACCCACTATGGTTGATCCAGTATCCTGACCACATACTGAGTGCACTTTCGGCAATCATGTGCACCATAGGCGATTGGCGATCATGTACACTACAGGCGATTGGCGATCATGTACACTACAGGCGATTGGCGTTCATGTGTAGTCTAGGCGACGGGCGATTATGTACTAACCAGGATATCTCATAGTCTTCTAAGCTACACTTTCCTTCCTTTTTATTTTAAATAAAAACATACGTAGAATTCATTTAAAATATATTCCTTTTATTCCAATTTAATTTTACAGGTCCTTACAGATATTACGGTTTGTTTAATTGCAATTAGTGATTTGGATTTACGAAAATTTGGATTGTTGATCATGGTAGAGTGTTGGTTTTGGTGTTTGCGTGTTCAGCGATTTGGATTCTTAATTGTGTTGCAGTTAAACGTTTTGCGAAGGTTAGGTATTCTTCATTTTCACTATGTGCATTCAACGAATGGTTGATTTGGGGGTTTATGGTGGATCAGAAATGTTGTTTATTTGATTGGGTTATTTTATATTTTGTATGTTGTGTAGTTGATTACTTTGAGGAAACTTTTATAGTAATTTAGGGTTCAAGGTCCCACCTTGTGCAAATTTTTTGTGTGTGTGGTCCAACATTCCTTTTTCAATTTATTAAATGAGGATTGGTTTGTAATTGTTTAGTATTTCTGTTCATATCTATATTTTACAGGGGATACCTTTTATAAATCTGTTAATAAGTATGAAGGTTTTTTTGAACTTGTGGTCCACCATAGTGGGAAATTTTTGGAAGGTGAGAAAGTGACATATGTGGGTGGTTATACATCAACAAGGTCATGTGACTCTGATAGATTGAGTTACATTGAAATAGTAGGCACTATTAAGGAGATGGGGTTTTTAACAGTAGATCAAATATGGTATTCACATGGAGGTTGTTTTGTGTTGGAAGATAGATTGCAGGTTTTGGTTGATGATGGTGGTGCAATAGATATGTAGAAAATTGCAAATAGATATAATAAAGTTCATTTATTTTTAGTGCACACTGTATCAGAGCTACAGGTTGTGGAACATTATTTTATAGAATATATGGATGAGGGTGTGGGTGAGGATGATGGTTAGGAAGGTGATGCTAAGGAGGGTGATGTTCATGACAGTTAGGTTGGGGAAGCTGATGTTAAGGATGATGATGGTGAGGAAGTTGATCTTAATGAAGGTGATGGTGATGTTGAGCATGATGTTGTTGAGGCTGTTGAAGAGGTTATTGGTAAGGCTGATGCTGATGACAATTTTGGGCATGTGTCAGAAGATTCTTCATGGTTAAGGAGGAAATATGCTGAATTTGTTAAAGGTGAAGTTGAAGTTCAGAATGAGGTTGAAAATGCAAGAGGTGAGGGTCAGGGTGATAGGTTTGTTGAGGTTTAAAAGGTGAGGGCTACTAAGAGTAAGCAAAGGCGAAGAAGTGGAAGGGAGGAAAACATTTCCATAGATGGTTATGAACCAAATTCTGCAGATGATTCGCATAATTTTTTTGATGATGAGGATGGGATTGAAGATAAAGTTGTGCATGATATAGGGCTGTAAGATATTCATTTGGAATCAAAACAATTGGACAGTGTGGAGGAAGTTGAAGAAGGTGATGATGAGGATATCAGTATTGGTGGTCAATTTTCATCTTTTAACATGCCCAAGAACATGGCAGATTTCTCTTGGGATATAGATGTTAGAATTAAAGGCCTTATACAAGAGGGGGGTGAATTGTCTTAGAAAGATTTTCACAAATATTGAAGGTGGATTGAAAGAACAAGAAGAATTAATCAATTGAAAATTTGTTCAGTTGATTTAAACACTTATTTTCACTTAACAATAGAAAATCAACCGGTTTTTTTTGCGAAACAATCGGTTGTTTATATCAACAGTTATAAAACAAAGAAAAAACATAATTTAAATGAGATAAGGGATAGAAAGATCAACATAAATTTTTTTATACTGGTTCACTCTACACTAAGAGTTACATCCAGTCTCCAGAAACCTCTGAGTATTCTACTAAGCAATCAAACACCTTGATTACACAACACACACCAAAGTAGTGATCTTGAACCCTTCAAGAACACACACCACCTTTGGCAAACAGCACTACAGATCACACAACACCCTCTGGATCTGCACAACACCAATTCTTACAAAAATACATTAGTCAAGAGAGAAAAGGAATGATCACACCTGATACAATCACATATTGAATTGAAAGATTACAAAGCAATCCTATTTCACTCTTAGAAAAATTCCAAAGCTTGAAGCAATCTTGGAGAAACCTAATTTGAAAGAGATAATTTGATTTCATAACAACCAGGAGCGTAAAATAGATTATTTAAAATCCAACTAGCTGTTAAAAACATTTAATGCAAGAACCAAATCAGTTTTAAATCAATTAAAACTGAATGAACTAACTTACAAAATTTTGTTAAGGATTTTCAAAAATCAACTGATTGAAAACACGAAACAATCGGTTGAATTCTTTTTCAACCAATTTTAACAAATTTCAGCACGGTTAAACCAATTTCAAGCTTTTTCAAATTCTTTTCAAAAACTCTGAGTGTAAAACAACTGGTTGAATCGACAAATCAACTAGTTGATTTTCCACTTTTTTTAGAAAACACCATTTTTCAAAAGAACTTGATTCAAACAACTTTGGATCATAACTATGAGTGGATTAACAAATTCAAACTACCTAGAACCACACACACAAGCAGCAACAGAGTCTTCAAGCAATCCACTTAGAGTTGGAGACATCAAAAGCCAATGTTCTACAATCTCCCCCTATTTGATGAAGACAAATCTCTGGTTTTCTTGTGTTGTCCTGTTTGAATTTGAAAGCACTTGCAAAATAGAAATTGTGCATATACCAGATAGCAAAAATACCCAGGTGTAAATAACACCACTGAACAAGTTTTCATCATATGATTTCCAACAAGAAAACCATAAAAACTAGTGTGAAAACCAGTGAAAGGAGGAGCAAAATTAGAGTAAAACAACAACAGATTAAAATAGTTTTAAACTAGATAATAGGAGCAACAGTTAAACACTGAAAAACCAGATAACTCTCCCTCTATTTGTCTTCACAAATAGAGCAAACAAGGGATAGAACCAGAAAAACAAATTGTTCAGTAGGCAAAGGCAGAATGAGAAATAAAGCATTTAAAATTCTTCACTACTCTTTGCCATATTGAAGCTCAAAGAGTTGATTTTGAACTGCTTAAATCTGTTCATCTAGATTCTGAAACCTTCCAATATAGAACTTGATGTGAGTTGATTTTAGGTTCATTATGTTTGTGACACTTTCTTAGAATTAGGATCAAGATTCTTAACAATTTAGAGTGAGTCACCTAAGGAAAATCCCCACTGGACATTAACTTAACAAGTGTTAAGTAGATGTGAAGGTTCATTTCCAAAGGTCCAAGGTTAAAACACAATTAATGGTGATGAGTGAATGAAGAACAAGGTGCTGAACTCAAAAAAAGAATAGGTGCAGAATTTAAACACAAAAAAATAGAATGAAAAAACAAATTGAAACAAAAGAACCGATTGAAATTCAAGAACAAGACATAGAATCAAAACTACCGATTGAAATGACAATGGAAGATGAAAGAAGATGAAACTTATGTGGTTGTAGCCATGGATTGGGAATGGACACGCCACTTGGAGGTGATGATCCAAGATAAGTGCAGATTTGCCGCCACTTGAGTGCTCCCAAAGCTTCACAAGATGAGACAAGGAAGAGGAGAACAAGTCTCACAAAATTCACTCACAATTTGAGTATAGTAACTTTTCTTCTAATTTCAATATTATTTTACATGAGCATAGCACCTCTATTTATAGTGTGAGAGGGCTGAAATTAAAGTGGGAAAATTCAAATGAGAAGCATTTGAATTTGGAGCCAAAACACATGTCACAAGGGAGGTGTGACTTGATTTCTACTTTGGCACCTCCTAAAACTACACCTACACCTACTTTTTATGTCACATGGAAGGTGTGACTTGTTTTTGTACATTAGCACCCCTTATTTTAATATCTACACCTTCCTTTAATGTTCTACTAAAAACTACACAAAAGAAATTACAAAAGAGATACATCCATTCATGCTTATTTCCCAAAGCTTTAGCCTTGCTCCTATTGATGCTCATGGATTGGGCTTGGGCCCCACTTGACTTGGGCTTCTTGGGCTTGGGCCCTCTTTATTTATACTACTACTTGGATTCTTCAAGAGAACCCAATTATTTACAAAAATGTTCTACTCTTTAAGAAGACTAGTAAGAAGAACTTCAAGTGCTTTGGAATATGGCCCTTTCTTATTTTTGTGAAGTCTTCTTTTGATTGTTGAGATGACCCTTTATATATAGCATCTTTGGTCATCCTTAAGTGGTCTTGACTTGCATCAGAACTCATGATGACTTCTTTGTTCATCTGAAAAACTGTCATTATGCTTTACATCAATCTCTCAAATGGTGACATTGATGAGATGTGTTCTCCCATGTTTTCAACACTTGTACCAGCTCCAAACACATCATCATAACCTGCATTCTTTTGTCCAGCTTGGTTTCCATCATCACCAACATTTCTAGCAGTAGCAGTAGAAGTAGGTTCTCCTTCATCATTTTTAGCATGAATGCCACTTGAGGAACGAGCTTGGTCATCATCTTTGTTGACCCATTTTCCACCAATTTTTGTGAATCCCATTTTGCTCAAGGAACCATTGTTGACTTCGTGTGATGCCTTGACCACTTCAGTTTGCTCTTCCTCAAGATCAACTTCAAAATAATGAAAAAATTAGAGATAAGAATAGCATAGGGATAGTGATAATCACTTAAACTCATGTATTTTTGCATGTGTTCCTTGATAATGTGGATCTAATTTATCTTGATCTTGTTCATGATGCAGTGAATGAAAACAAGATCTTCCTCAGTTAACATAGAATGGTTGCTTCCTCTAGGAGTCAACATCCATGTAATTATGAAAGCAATAAACCTTTCATTAAGTGTCAAACTTCCCACTGAAAAATTCCTCACTTTGGATTGAGGATTCTTCAAACAAATTCTATAGAATTGCATTTTGTTGAATTCCTCAACCACTCCAATGTTCCCTTTATTTATCCTTAACTCTGCATACTTCAATCTGGTGATTGTAAATCAAACTTCAGGAGTTATCTCCAAATCAGCCCCTTTCTCATGTGAGTAGATGTTATCACCAAAAATTTTTAAGATTGGTATAGAAGACTCGTACAAGGTCAGGGTAGATATTCCTAGACATTTCTAGTAACCTTTTCAGTAGCTGCTCTTTCAAGAGGCTCTTAACTTCAGTAATTTTTTGCTCTTTCAACCAGTTGAATGAGATGAGCGTTGAAGATATTTTCTTTCAAAGAGCCATAGTATATGATTCAAAGATTTCACTTGACTCTCAAGAAATTGTGTTCACTTAAAGCTGCACCCAAGAGACCAATTCTGATATTTCCCCTTGAGGCTTGACTCTTTAATCCAATGATTCTTGGTCTTTAAGAGTACCTGCAAGAAAGAAAAAATCAAGTAGCAAGGTTTGGTCCCCTAGCAAATTTGGGTCCATTGACATTAATTTGATCATTAGAAGCCTTAGGATTCTTAGAAACCTTAGGAACCCATTTCAAAATACCTTTGGTAATAGAAAATTTTCTTACTTTACAAAATATGACAGAGTGACCCTTTTTTTCATACAATAAAAGCATGAAACAACCGGTTGTTTCGACTTTTCAATTGGTTGTTTTTCATTGATGGTTGAAAAAGGCTTTGAAACACCACTTTTCTTGCTTTGTGGATTAAAACCCAACCTAGCTTTACCAAAGACACATTTTTTAGAAGAAAGAACAATTTCAAAATTTGATTTTCCTTTAGAAAGTTTATCCACAATTTTCACAAGGTAGTGAACCTTCTCTTGGAGAGATTGACAATTTTCACAAGAACTAGAGTCACACTTGCAATAAGAGTTTTTGTAAATCATTTCTAGATTTTCAAAATCATTTTTTGAACTGTTTAGCTCTTCTTCCAGAGTTTTGACTCTGTTTTCCAGCCAATTATTCATGCCTTTCAACTGATTATTTAAAAGAGCCAATCTATTAGCTTCTTCATGAGTTTCTTTGAAAGCATCAAGAAGTTGGCTACAGTTTTCAAAATTGATTGAAGTGTTGGAACTTGTAACGCCCCTCAATATCTTATTCATTTTTATATAATAAAATAAAGGTAAAACAATAATATCAAAAATTAACATAGGTATATATATAATATAATTCATCCATTCCATACATTGTGTCTCAAAATAACATCCCTTTTCTAGGGAATTTTAATACATCTCCAACAGGAGTTTTCAAAATAAAACAAAATACAACATTCAAGACAGACGATCCCTTCCTCCAAAATGCTCACTGAGGACCTCTACTACCTGCAACATCATCTGCTCCCGTGTAAATTATACACGATCATCACAGTTTTAAAGAAAACAAACACAAAACAAAACACAGGGGTAAGCTAACTATTTTAAAAACTTTAAATATGAAACTTGATATCATCATAAACCATCATTTTTCATTTCACACACTTCACAATTTCACATCCACGTAATCAGCAAATTCACAATTTCATAACTTCATCACGTGTCTATCATTTCACATAACCATCAAGTGTCTACCAATAATTTCAATATTCATCTTTCTCACGTCAGAATTTCCACTGACTCACAACACGTAGACACTTGACTCTACTTCCGGAAGACTCGTGCGTTGAACTTAGCATCCAGAGACCTGCACCTGTCATACTACACCACTGTGAATCCACACAGGGTCGCTGTGAATCCACACAGCCATGCGCATAAATAATCTCAATATCATCACTCTCCCAGTATGACAGGGTTAATCCATATAATAGGTCAAGTCAGTTATCTTTCAAACGACTTACCCATACATATGAACCTCCTTCGACTCTCACCAACTGAATAACTTCATCTATGTGATTCAATCATATCAGTAGAGTCAAGATCGTCTCATTCACAGGATACTCACAGATCAATACACCCTCATAACAATCTCAACACGGTATTTCCTTTCCTGAAAATACTATGTCTTGACCACATTTTCACATCATTCCATATTCATACAACACATCCATGAACGATTCAATCATATCATATTTTCAACCATTTCTAAACAATCCAAATCATACCAAAGTTCAAGATTTCAAAAATCATATGCATTTCACAGCATCTACTATATAAAAAAAAACCACATTTCAATCTCAAACAAATTCCGATCCACACATAAAAACAGAGCATCATGCAAGAAAGTTTGAAACCGGCGACCACGTTGCCCCAACTTCAGAATCTTCTAGCCTACGGTTGTTATTGAAAATAAAGCTAGCTTCCCTTACCTGGACTTCCGTAAAAAAAATCACTAAGAGCTCCAAACCCACCGAAACTTAAAGATGTCCTAACCTGCACCATGGAGCCTTAATCACAAAACTGACTATACTACTCATTTTCTACGTTAACAGAGACGATTTCTGAAGCTAAGAGAGTCGCATGCAATGCCTATGCAGAGGCAACGCTCTCAAGTTCAGAATCGACTCGAAAAATAGAGTAAAACGACTTACTCTGTTTTAGCATCCTGATCGGAAAACTTGCAGAGAAAAATGCCACAGTCCAGTGGCAGTCGCCGTCATCAAACTGGTGAGGGAGGCGTCCGTGACGTTGAGAGAAGGAGGAGAAAGGAGAAGGGAACAAAATGAGCTTATTCCCTCAGCTATTATGGTCGAACGGCTCTGTAGCCTTCACTGCCATCACCCACTCTGCGGGAAAGCTTGCGTGCACGTTTCCTCGAACAGGATGGCCATGTGGGTCTCTGCGCACACCAAGTCTGGGTCACTTTCCATACCAACTCTCTGGTGCCAACTGTTCTAAAGCACTCTTACTTAATACGTGTCGTGCATGCAGAACGCTCATGCTGGGAGCCTGGGCCCCACCTTATCTGTGTGAAACACGACCTCGCGCGATGACCATCCACCGATGACTGATCGTGCGATGACTATCCACCTATGAACGATGTGTCTCTTACCCTGGAAGACGACCGATGCCTCATCCTGGCAGATGACCGATGCCTCATCCTGGCAGACAACCGATACCTCACCTTGGAAGACGACCGATGCCTCACCCTGGCAGACGACCGATGCCTCACCCTGGCAGACGACTGATGCCTCACCCTGGCAGACGACCGATGTCACATCGTCACACCCTGCTGAGGGTTCATCGACTATCTACTCCACGCCTATGGCATCACCCCTACATGGCTCGGTGACGTCGGTAGTTCTCCTGACCGAGGACAGGTCGGTACTCACTCCTCGCGCGCCAATGCATGCAACACTAAGGAAAATCTCTTATGCCCCAGCATAGAGTTTCGCATGCATAGCGTACCTAAGGTTCAAATAACACCTTGGCACATGTGATTTCCTGGAACCCACTATGACCAGATCGACCGACCTCTACCATGCTGCCCTCAGACCTTGGACGACATCCGAGGTCTGACCACTATGAAATTTCTATTACAAGCTCTTTTCGTTTTAAATAATAACATATTCAGAAATCATTTAAAACATACTACTTCTATCCCAAATAAATTTCTAGATCCTTACAGAACTTACACTGCTTATGTCAGATTCTCCCTTAACCATTAAGCAAAGATTTGCTTCTTCATCTCCTGAAGATTAGCTAGAGGAAGAAACTTCATTATCTTGCCAAGCAATGTAGGCTCTCTTGGCTTTTCCTTTCTTTTCACCTTTCTTGCCTGCTACTCTTTCTTTACTCTCATTGTTGGGGCAATCAACTTTAATATGGCCCTGTTCCCAACATCCAAAACACGTGTATTTGTTTGTATTAAAATCATTGAGTTTCTTGTTGTTATACCTATTGGATGATTGATTCTTGTTACTGTTTTTCTTCAAGAATTTACTGAACTTCCTGGTCAACAAGCTAAGGGTTTCTCCATCACTGTCATCACTTGAATCTTGGCAATTGTTATGTCCAGCAACATTAAAGGCAATGTTTCTCACATGCTTATCTTCATTTTCTTCAACATTCAACCTATTCATCTCCAATCTGTGTTCTCTAAGCTTTCCAAACAGTGAATCTATTGTCAAAGATGTTAAATGTTTAGACTCAGAGATGGTTGTAATCTTGGACTGCCAAGATCTGTCTAGGAACTTGAGCTTCTTGATGTTGAGTTCCTTTTTTTCAAACATTTTTCCAAGACTCATGAGGTGGTTGACAATATGAGTAAACCTCTTTTGTACTTCTGCAATTGTGTCCCCTTTCTGCATTCTAAACATCTCATATTCTTGGATAAAAGCATGCTTCTCTGCTCTCTTCACATTAAGTCAACGGCGTAGAGGGAAATGTCAATGGTATTGAAGAATGTGCATGATTGCTTTATATGGATGCTTTTTGAAGGGATATTAGGGCGATGAATTGTTAACAGCAATTGGGGGAAACCTAAATGAGCAAATGTTACCACTAGCATATGTTGTGGTGGAGGTTGAATAAGGGGTCATGGACCTGGTTTTGGCAACTATTAATTGAAGATGTTGGGGGACCAGATGTATATGCTGGCATAACTTTTATGTCTGACCAACAAAAGGTATGTAGTAGTTATCCATTGTTAATATTTTTTTCTATATTTTCCATCTAATTTTTGTATGTATACTTTTTTACAGGGTTTGTTGCCTGCCATTCAATAGCTTATACTTGGAGCAGACCAACGCTTATGTGTTTGACATTTGTACTTGAACTTCAAAAAAGATTCCCATGTACAAAATGGAAAACTTTAATGTGGAGGACAACAAGCAACACATATCCCTAAGCATGGGAGAGAGAGATGAGAGCTATAAAGAAAGTCAATGATGAGACTTTCAAACATCTGCTTGCACTACCCCCAAGGCAAGCATCCATATTCCCAATACTTCTTTTGTATTTATTCCAAGTATATAACTAATGTCTTCTCATATTTTTAATAGGTTTTGGTCAAGATCAAGGTTTACCTTCACTCCCAAATATGACACACTTGTGAATAATATCTGTGACGGTTTTAACAGTGCACTTGTTGTTGCACAGGAAAACCAATCATCAACATGCTAGAAGACATCAGGAGTTATATAATGCAGAGATGGACCAATAATAGATTGAACATTGCTTCATTTCAAGGATCAATCTGTCCAAAAATTTTAAGCAGAGTTCAGTAAAAAGCACATCAAACTCGATATTGGATACGAAGGTTAAATCAGAACATTCATATAGCTTTTTAAAATTGATTTCTGTAGAATTGTTGTTAGTTATTACATATATCTAACCATTGCAGATGAAAGTTTTTCTACAAAACATTTATTTGAGGTTAGGCATAAGTATACCATTGGAGAAAAAATTGTGGTCAACTTGGACAAGAGGGAGTGCAGCTGTTGCAAGTGGATGTTGACAAGAATTTCTGGCTGTCATGATTTGTCTGCAATGAAATTTTTGAAATTGGATGAAGTTAACTTTATCCCATATTGGTTCCACAAGGCCACATATGCAAAGTCGTACTCCCCAATTATCTACCCACTTAATGGTCAACATGTTTGGGAGATAACTAAAATTCCAGATGTACTACCACCACCCACAAAGACGATGTCTAGAAGACCCAAGAAGAAAATAAGATTGGAACCATGGGAATTAATGAAGAACAAGACCTAAATGGGCCAATCTGGATTAATTAAAAAATGCGGTATCTGCCACAACCTTGGCCAGAAGCTTGGCCACAACATAAAGTCCTATAGTAAAGTACCAGGTCCATCTCAGTCATCTCAATCTCACCCAAGTCCATCTCAGTCAGATCCTACCCAACCCCTTCCACCATCTCCTCCTACTCAGCTACGTTCCCAACCAACACCTTCAGAAGCACCTTAAGCATCTCAGAACATTAGAAGGGGCAGACCTAACACAAGAATTAAACTAAAAAATAGAAAGGCTCACATTTGGAAGCCTTGAATGATTTGGCCCAACAATGTCTTTTGAAAAACAATGATGTTCATTTTGGAAGTACATTTATGTTTTGTGGTGTACAGTACAATTGTAATTTATATTTTGTGATTTATGGTAAATGTGATGGATATCAAGGAAGAGAGGATTTCACTAATGGAGGAAGAGGCCATCCACCAAAACATTTAAAGTTTTTCTTATTAGTATTTTTAAAAGAGGAGGCCCAAGCCCAAAGCCCAAAGCCCAAGCCCAAAAAGGCCAAGCCCAAGAAGCCCAAGTCCAACCCATGAGAAGCAAGGCCAAGCATTAATAAAAGAGCATCATTTGTATTTCTTTTGTATAAGTTGTAGGAGGTGTGGATATTAAATATAGTAGTGTGAATATGTAAAATAAAGTCACATTGTACATGTGACTTAGGAGAGTAGGTGTAAGTGTAGTTTTTAGGAGGTGTCATAGTAGAAAAAGGTCACACCTCCCATGTGACTTGTTTTGGTGGGAATTTCAAAGGAGTTTCTTTTGAATTTTCCCACCTATTTTTAGCACCTAAAAACTATAAATAGAGGTGCTGCCCCTTGTATATGCAGATTGGAAATTATTAGTAAGAAAACTCTACTCATTTTTTGAGAGCATTTGTGAGCACTTGTGTGTCTCTTCTTCCTTGCTTCATCTTGAGAGCTCTTGGAACTCAAGTGGCAGCATCACACTCTTATCTTGAAGCAATCCAACCTTCAAGTGGCGAGATCATCTCCAAGTCTCATCTTCATAAGTCTTCTAATCCATTCTCCATTCCATTTCCTATTTTGTTCTTATCTTGCAATTCTATTCGGTGTTTTTTGTTCCTATTTCAAATCTGTCCAGCATTTTTCATTTTCCAGCACCTATGTTCTGTTTCTTTTCCTTTTTCTTGTATTTCAATCGGTTCAATTTGACAATAGATGGAACGTCTAATTGAGATTGTGTTTTGGCATTAGTTTTGGTGAGTTCTTGTCTTAGAACATTGATCCAATTCTAAGAGAAAGTGCCTCTCATATGACCAACTCAAGATGTCCCCTAAGAATGTCAAGAACTTTTCATATTATGTTCTTGAATTCACATCAAAATGTGTTTGCTTCTTTGCACATGACTTTGCTTATTTGGTTTGCTTCATTAATTGATTTTATATTATACATAATACTGAAATTAAAATTGGTTTGCCTATCATTAAAATTCGTTTGATTTGCCTAGCATTAAAATTCATTGTACATTACATAATGTTGAAATCAAATTTGGGGAAAACATCAAATAGACATTCATTCATTGAACTAATACTGAAATCAAATTTGGGAAAAGCCTCATTACATTGAACTAATACACATTACATTAAGACATTACATCATAATCCCAAAAGAGACACACAAGTCATGGGAATTTTAACAAAATTGACTACATAATAATGTTAATTACAATAACAAAGCACACCCTTACTAACAACATCCTAATCCATTTTATGTACACCTTTACACGTTTTTTCAAACTACAAATCTTGTTCCTTTGTCTAACAATAATTTCATTCCTTTCATCACCAACATCTTCAATGCACCATTTGAAGAAATTACAACCTAGGATTATGCTACTCCTACTCTATTTTGGAGAAAACCATATAAACCAAAACAATCAATACCTTCAATGCATAAATTTCATAAAACATAATTCAATATATCTCACCTTGTACTTTGGACAACCCCAAAATTGCTTCCCAACATTTTTTAAAGTTGTTGTTCTCCAAACAACAAAATCCCCGCAATCGCAAATGGGTTCAACAAAGTCACTCCTGCTCCCAACATCATAGCCATAATTACAGTAGTTTTGCGCCCATATCCAATTACAATTGCATGATGATGAAGAGTGATACCCAGACATTGATGCGCACTCAACCAAAGCCCTCACTCCTCCACAAAACACCCTCCAACAAACAACAAAGCCCTGAGGTGAACCCTAACTCTCCACAAAACATTCTCCAACAATCAACAAAGCCCTCGAAGAACCCACAACACATAGCGCAACCCTTGAAGAACCTTTGACAAATAACACAAACCTTGTAGAACCTCTAATGCAGGGGACAAAACCAACCCCTAAAAAGGGGGCAAATCCTAAACCCTACACGTGACCTATGTGTATAACAAATCATAGTCCATGTTTGTACTTCTTTTTGCCACATCAAAAGCACTTAATGTTGTTAGTCTAAAGTTAGCAGAAGGGACCAACTTAAATACATTTTAAAAAACATGATAACCAAATTGAATATTGTAATAACCACTGTAGTAAATTGAATGTTGGCCCTAAATGTAGGGAAAAAAGGTAACTAAACCTAGAAAAACATTCCTGACTTCAATCAAGAACTCCAAGAATTTCAACTTAATTTATGATTGGACGATTTCCAAAAAATATATATTGAGTATGTCCATTAGAGACTAACACATGACTTAAGATTTGAACCTACTTACTCATAAGCATTTGATGGAGGACCATCTTCACTTCCAAGCCACCATATTTTGAGTCTTGTATAAATTTGTAAATAGTATTTTTGGTTTTGTATTCTAGACCAATTTAGTATAAGAATGTTGGGCCTTAAGTCCACATTTAGAAACTCTTAAAAAGAAGCCCAATTCTTCTCTCAACAAGGCATCCACATGGCTCATCCTTCTTGCAAGAGTGTTTCTTCAAACTCTTTCTAAAAGCTTGCTAGGCACCTCAATCCTAGGCCCTCGTAAGGATTTAGTAAAAATATCTGCTAATTGATTATTTGAATTAACAAACTCAGTCTTGATGTCTCCCGATATAATCTTTTCTCAAATGAAATGACAATCAATCTCAATATGTTTTAGTCCTTTCATGAAAAATGGATTTGAGCTAATATGAAGAGCAGCCTGATTATCACATATAAGTGTCATTTGAGTGACTTCTCCAAATTGCATTTCTTTAAATAACCGTTTAAGCCAAATAAGCTCACAAGTAGCTGAGGCCATAGCTCTATATTCTGCCTCTACACTAGATCTCGCCATAACACTTTGTTTCTTTCTCTTCCAAGAGATCAAGTTATCACCAATGGAGACACAATAATCAGAAGTTGATCTTCTATCAGATGGAGATCCTGCCCAATCAGCATCTGAATAACAAACAACTTTAGTATGGTTTTTATGACCATTTAGCAAACCTTTTCCAGGAAAGCCTTTAATGTTCTTCAGTATACGAATGACTGCATTCCAATGATCTTCACATGGAGAATTAAGAAATTGACTCACCACACTGACTGCAAAAGAAATATCATGACGAGTAACAGTGAGATAGTTCAATTTTCCAACAACTCTCCTGTACTTCTCAGGATCTGAAAGAGGCTCCCCCTGATTGGGTAGAATCTTGACATTGGGATCCATGGGAGTATCAACAGATTTCGAATTCATCAACCCAATTTCCTCCAAAATATCCAATGCATATTTCCTTTGAGAGATAACAATACCAGTATTGGATTGTGCTACCTCAATCCCCAAGAGCCAAGATCTTTGGTCTAAAAGTGCTAACAAAGGTGTTGTTTTACTTGTGAGATGCCATGGCGATCACTGCCTGTACGAACAATGTCACCAATATATACTACAAGATAAATACCAGCACTCGAGTGATGATAAAAAACTGAATGATCTGCTTCACTGCAAGTTATACCAAACTATTGAGCAACATTGCTAAATTTTCCAAACCAAGCCCTAGGAGACTAGTTGAGGCCAAATAAGGATTTGCGAAGACGACATACCAATCCAAAAGACTCCTCCTGAGCAAAAAAACCAGGAGGTTGCTCCATATAAATTTTTTCCTACAAATCCCTATTAAGAAAGGCATTTTTGACAGCCAGTTGATAAAGAGGCCATTGTTGAAGAGCAACCATAGCTATGAATAAGCGAACAAAAGGCATCCTTGCCACTGGAGAAAAAGTATCACCGTAGTCTAAACCAAAAATTTGGGTATAACCTTAGCCACAAGATGAACTTTGAGACGATCAATAGTACCATCAGGACCAACTTTGACAGCAAAAATCCATGTGCAACCAACAACACATTTCCTAGATGGTAAAGGAACAAGTTCCCAAGTTCCATTATTCTGAAGTGCATTCTTTTCATCAAGCTTGGCCTGATGCCAACCAGGATGAGCTAAGGCATCGTCTACAGATTTTGGAATGGACATAGAAGAAATAGACGAAAGGCATGTATAAAAGGGTTGAGATAGTCTATGGTAACTCAAAGCAGTATAATGTGTGTAACATCCCGCCAAAATACTATACAAATGTATATAATGAAAATAAAGGTAACAAATAGATTCTATGAACAAAATATTATATATATATGAAATGTAGTTTCTCCTCACAGGGAGTTTAATACAAATTCGGTCAAATGTTTCCAGAAACATAAACAAAATACAGTAAAAAAAAAAACGAAGCAGGCGATCTCCTATCGGAAGAGACCGATCTCCTATCGGACGAGGCCGATCGCCCATCGGGGGACCCAAAAAAAACAGCCGATCTCCTTTCCGGCGACCACTTCACTAAGGAGCTCTACTTCCTGGAAGATCATCTGCTCCCGTGTAAGTTATACACGATCATCACAGTTTTAAGAGAACAGCCACAGAACCAAAACACGCAGGGTAAGCTAGATATTTTAAAGAGAGTTTAAATAAGAACATTAAAATCAGAGTAAGCAATTTTCAAAATATTCACGTAAAGCTATAGATTTTCTCAATGCCCTTCACCTGATCACCCGGAAATCACACATTTCACAATATTCACAAGAGTCATTCTATTTCACAAAACTGCATCAAGTGTCTATGAATTTCAAGTTCCTCATTTCACATGTCAGCCCACCACTGACCCAGCACACAAGACACTTGACCTACTTCCGGAAGACTCGTGCATTGACTAGACTCAGAGATTCTGCACCTGTCATACAAGCTGTTATAATGTTTCCACAGCTATGCGCATCAACACATTCTCGATCTCAAGTTCACCATTCTCACAGTATGACAGGGTTAATCCATATGACAGGCCGAGCTCGTTCTGTTTCACACGACATCACCCATACATATGAACCTCCTTCGACTCTCAACGCCTGAATAACCTCATCTATATGAATCCATTATCTCAGGAGAGTCAGGATAATCCCATTATAGACATCACCGATCAATGCACATCCTACACGATCTTACACGGTATTTTCTTTCCTGAAAATACTATGCCTCGATCCACTTTCACCACATCCAACACATCACATAACACTTAAAGGAATGATTTCAATCACAGCAAAACTCAATCCAAGGTTCTTATTTTCGAATATCTCATTTAAATCTCATACCGTTTCAAAGCAACATCAAAAACAGAGAGTTTCGCAAACAACGCCAAAACCGGCGACCTGGTTCAAAAACAGGGTATTTCGAAGTCTGCATTTAAAACCGGCGACCACGTCGCCCAAACACATAGCACAGAGCATTTTACAAGGATGAAAACGAAAACCGGCGACCACGTCGCCTTCACTTCAGAATTAGCTAAACTATGGCTTGTATTGAAAATGAAGGCTAGCTTCCCTTACCTGGACTTGCGCAAACACCAGGAGCTCCGAAACCCAACGAAGCTTGAACCCCGCCTTGTCTCTGTTTTCAGCGCCTGGTCTGTAGAACTTGCAGAGAACCTCTTAGGTGCTCTAAGGGCAACGTCGCGTGTCGCACTGATGCTGGAGGTTGCCTGAGTCTCAACGCAAGGAAGGGAAGAAGGGAGGGAGGAAGTTTGCACTCACTCTAACACTCTTGAGTCTGTAACACTCTTTGCCTTCCCGCAGTGGCTTTTGAATCCCAGCTTACCTGTCCACGTTTGCTGCTGCTGCCACCCCTTCTGCAGGAAAGTCTGAGAACCACTGCCCTGAACAGTACGACCACTGCTGTCGTTTATGCATGCCAACCACTGCTCTGAACAGTACGACCACTGTTGTCGTTTGTGCATGCCAACCACTGCTCTGAACAGTACGACCGCGAGTGTCTCTTGCGCATGCCAACATTCTGATGTCACCACTCTGAATCATCCTTTTTGTCTATGTGGCGCGCGTGCAGGACGTTTCATGCTGAGAGTCTGGGTCCCACTTTATCTGTGTGAGGCTCGCCATCGCGACAACTTTCCAACGCTGACTCATCCGGGCGAACGACCGATGTCTCCTTCGCCCTAGAAGACGACCGATGTCTTCCTCTGGGAGACGACCGATGTCTTCCCTGGCGACGCCCTCATAACTCTCGCGCCTTGGCCACGTCCACATGCCTCGCGCCCTGGCAATGCCCGCATGCCTCGCGCCCGCGTGATGCCTGCATGCCTCTCGGGCCCGCGCGTTGCCTGCATGCCTCTCGCGCCCGCGCGATGCCTGCATGCCTCTCGCGCCCGCGCGATGCCTGCATGCTTCTCGCGTCCGCGCGATGCCTGCATGCCTCTCGCGCCCGCGCGATGCCTGCATGCCTCTCGCGTCCGCGCGATGCCTGCATGCCTCTCACGCCCGCGCGACGTCCACCTGGCGCTCATGTGTAGCAGGCGACCGGCGATCTCATAGCCTTCTATACTTAACTTTTTCCTCCCTTTCTATTCTAAATAAAACATACATAGAATTCTTTTAAAATATATCTCTTTTTATTCCAATTCAATTTTACAGGTCCTTACATTCTCCCCAACAAGAAAAATTTTCGTCCTCGAAAATTGAATTACAAGGAAAAGAGGTATGGATAGGCTTCTCTCATGGTTGCTTCTAACTCCCAAGTTGAGTCACCCGATCGCTCATCCCACACCACTTTCACCATGTTAATGGTCTTGCCTCTGAGCTGTTTACTTTGACGATCTTCAATCCTGACTGGTTTCGCTTCAAAGGACAAGTCATCCCTGATCTGCACGTTGTCCACTTCCAGCACATGACTAGGGTCTGCCATGTACTTCCTCAGCTGTGAAACGTGAAAGACATTGTGCAGATTCGCTAAATGGGGAGGCAGGGCGATCTCATAAGCTACTGGGCCAATCCTCCTTAAGATCTGATATGGTCCCACGAACTTAGGGGACAACTTCTTTGACCTGATCGCTCTTCCTACACCCTTGGTTGGTGTCACTTTCATGAACACGTGGTCTCCAGCAGCAAACTCCAAAGGCTTCCTCCTCTGGTCTGCATATGACTTCTGCCTACTTTGAGAAGCCTTCATTCTGCTTTGTATTTGCTGCACCTTCTCGGTCGTCTGCTGAATCAACTCTGGCCCAACCAAGACTGCTTCGCCCTCCTGGTACCAACATAAGGGAGTCCTACATTTCCTCCCATACAGGGCTTCATATGGTGCTATCCCTATGCTGGCGTGATAACTGTTATTATATGTAAACTCCACCAGTGGCAACACCTCGTCCCAATTCCCCAATTGATCCAAGACACACGTCCTCAGCAGGTCTTCCAAGGACTGGATCGTTCTCTCTGACTAACCATCTGTTTGGGGATGATATGCAGAGCTCATCCTCAACTTAGTTCCCAAGCACTCTTGCAAGGTCTGCCAAAACCGTGAAGTGAACCTGGGATCTCTATCTGAAACGATGCTGGAAGGCACTCCATGCAGCCTCACTATTTCCTGGATGTACAACTGTGCCAACTTGGCCATGGGCATCCTCATATTCACTGGGAGAAAATGAGCACTCTTCGTCAGCCGATCAGTGATGACCCATACTGCATCATGGCCCTTTACCGATCTGGGTAAATGGGTGACGAAATCCATGGCAATGCTGTCCCATTTCCATTCAGGGATATCCAATGGTTGTAACAACCCGCCAGGCCTTTGATGTTCTACCTTTGCCTTCTGACACGTCAAACAGGTAGCAACATACTGGGCGATGTCCCTCTTCATGCCTGACCACCAAAATGACTCCTTCAAGTCATGGTACATCTTGGTCATGCCTGGATGGAGGTTAAGGCGACTCTTATGACCTTCATCTAGGATCATCTTCTTCAATTCTCCATCTGCAGGGATGCAAATCCTACCATTAAATCTCAAGATCCCATCATCGCCCATCACAAAGTCTCTAGCCTGGTCGGTCCCTAGTGACTCCACAGTACGCTTTAGACTAGGGTCCTCCAACTGCTTATCCCTTAACACCCCAAGGAAGTCATTAGTTATAGCCAGCTTACTACAACTAATGTGATTCACGTGGAACTCTACCCCAAGGTTTAAATCTCTGAATTGCTCGATCAGTTTCTGCTCTTCCATCATCATGGTGGCTACTTGTACTGATTTTCTACTCAAGGCATCTGCCACTACATTGGCCTTCCCTGGATGATACATGAGTTGAAAATCGTAGTCCTTAAGAAACTCCATCCACCTTCTTTGTCTCATGTTTAGTTCCTTCTGATCGAACAGATATTTCAGGCTCTTATGGTCACTGAACACCTGGAACCGAGCTCCATATAAATAGTGCCTCCAGATCTTCAAGGCAAATACCACAGCCGCCAACTCCAAATCATGCGTGGGGTAGTTCCTCTCATGAACCTTGAGTTGCCTTGAAGCATATGCAACCACTCTTTTCTCTTGCATCAAAGCACATCCCAAGCCCTGATGTGAAGCGTCACAGAAGACATCAAAAGGTCTTCCTACTTCGGGGATCACCAGCACTGGAGCACTAGTCAACCTCTCCTTTAATTCCATGAAGCTCTGCTCACATCGGTCGGTCCAAGCAAAAGGTTGATCCTTGCGGGTCAGCTGTGTTAAGGGAGCCACTACCTTGGAAAAGTCCTCAATAAACCTCCGATAGTAGCCCGCCAACCCCACAAAGCTCCTTATCTCGGTGACTGTTCTTGGACGTTCCCACTGCAGCACTGCCTCTACCTTGGCTGGATCCACCGAGATCCCCTGGGCAGATATCACATGTCCTAAGAAGTTGACTTCCCTCAGCCAGAACTCACACTTCGAGAACTTGGCATAGAGCTGCTTCTCCCTCAGTATCTCCAATACTGTCCTCAGGTGTTCTTCATGCTCTTCCTCGGTCCTTGAGTAAATGAGTATGTCGTCTATGAAGACCACCACAAACTTATCCAAGAAAGGGCGAAAAATCCTATTCATGTAGTCCATGAACAGGGCTGGAGCATTTGTGACCCCAAACGGCATCACCACATACTCATAATGCCCATACCGAGACCTAAAAGCTGTCTTTTGCACATCATCAGCTTTAACCAAAATTTGGTGGTACCCCGATCTCAGGTCAATCTTGGAGAACACCGAGGCTCCATGTATTTGATCCATCAAATCATCAATCCTAGGCAGGGGGTACTTGTTCTTGATGGTCAACTTGTTCAACTGCCTGTAATCTATACACAGCCGAGACCCTCCATCCTTCTTCTTGACTAGGAGCACTGGAGCTCCCCATGGAGATACACTGGGTCTGATGAATTGCTTCTCCAGCAACTCTTCCACTTGCTTCTTCAACTCTACTAACTCGGCTGGTGCCATCCTGTAAGGTGCCATTGACACTGGTCCAGCTCCAGGTACCAAGTCAATAGAGAATTCCACTTCTCTCTTAGGGGGTAACCCAGGTACTTCTTCTGGAAATACATCCGTGAAATCTTTCATCACGGGTATTCTACTTACGTCCCCTTTATTCTCCACCTCCGACCGAGCGAGTATCACGAAGCACCTCGCCCCTTCTTCCAACTCTGACTGCCCTTGCTGAGCAGAAATTACATCTGATCCTTGGAGGTCTGGAAACGCAATCCTCTGACTACCGCAGTCAATGAGAACGTGATTGGCGGCTAACCAATCCATTCCCAGGATAACATCTAGGTCCTGAAGAGGTAGGCAGATCAAGTTCACCTTGAATCTGCGTCCCTCTACAATCACTGGACATTCGGGGCACACTGTAGAGGTCGACACCTGTCCTGATGCAGGTGTAGAGACCAACAGTTCGAAGGGTAACTCCTTCACTAGAAGGCCCAACTCGGCTACACACAGGCTTGACACAAAGGAGTGTGTCGCTCCAGAATCAAACAAAGCTTTTACACCCCTACCAGCTATAAAACATATACCCTACACGAGGTTACCTGACTGAGATGCTTCTGCTCCAGACATGGCAAACACTCTCCCTGTCGCCTGAGGTCTGCTGCCTTCGTTTCTCATCTGCTGGGAGCCACTGGGTTGGGTCGCCCCATTCCTGCTAGGGCATTCTCTAGCAATGTGCCCTGTCTTTTGGCAGGTAAAACACCTTCTCTCTGAGGGCTGCTTGGGGCACACGTTGGGCGTGTGTGGTCCACCACAATGGAAACACTTGGGTTTCCAAGGTTGCTGCTGCTGAAACTGGGATGACGTTGTTCCCACCCGATGTGGTGGAGGCCTCGTATAGGGCTTGCTTTGTAAGTGCTGTGCCTTAGCTTTCCCACTGGAAGAACCTCCTGGGTGTGACCTGATCACCCGAGAATCACCCTTCTCCAGGGTCTCCACCATCTTCGCCTTTTCTACTAAGGCGTGAAATTCCCTGATGCACATCGGGGCTATGGTCTTCTTCAGCCCATGCTTCAGTCCCTCTTCAAACTTCCTACACCTCCAGGCCTCAGAGGTCGCCTGGGTATAGAACCGGGCGAGGTACTCAAAACGAGCAGCATAGGCGTTCACTGACATATCCCCCTGCTCCAGCTTCAGGAACTCAGCTTCCCTCGCAAACTTGGCGCTGTCAGGGAAGTATTTCTCCAAGAACTTCACCCTGAAGCTCTCCCAATCCAAAACATCCCCTCGGGCGTCCATCATCTGCTGAGCTCCCATCCACCAGAACTCAGCTTCTCCTGATAGCAGATAAGTGGCGAACAGCAATTTCTTCTCTTCAGGGCAGGAGGTCGCCCTAAAGATTTTCTCCAGCTCTCTGACCCACTGATCTGCCTGATCAGGGGTAGCATTCCCACTAAACTTGGGTGGGTTGTGTCTCATGAACTCGGTCAGTCCCATCTGTTCTTGAGGCTGACCGCCGTGGGAGTTTGTCTCAGCCGACCGAGCAGTTTCCCAGTGGTGCATTGTAGCTTGATGGTTCTGAGCCATCGCTGCATTCTGCTGCTGGATGGCAGTTGCCATCATCTCGATAGCAATCTGGCTCATCTCCGAAGAAGATTGGGGAGGGGTAGAAGGTCTTCGTGCCATCTCTCTTTGTTTCAGAGTTGAAACTACAGGTTTCTATATTCCCTACAACTACAAGAATGAGATCGATAAGAAATCAATTCATTCAGGAGGTAACATATAGACCTTACAAAGGTCAGCATCTCAAAATCATTAAGAATTTGAGCTCAACAACAGAATCATAATGCTTATAACATCAAGCATAACACCAGAACAACTACTGGTATGCAGTCATCAATCCAATCAACCATTTTCAATCCATTACAAGGACACTCAAGAAAATGAAATAGCTCACACCAGAATTCAATATATGCTAAACATCAAACCCTTGGAATTAAGGTTGAGACTCATCCCGATCCAGTTATGAGTGTGCACCCTCACTACTTTATCAAGACCTTCTCATTCTTAATACTAAGATTTTCAATTAGAACATATATTCACCAAAGCACACACAAAATTTCAATACAAAAACGTTTGAAAACCTTTCACTATAGTTATTATTTTAAACTCAAATAACTTTCATGAGCAGAAGAAACACAATGGATCCACAGCCCTCAGGTCATCCTAAGGACGAACTGCTCTGATACCATTAATGTAACATCCCGCCAAAATACTATACAAATGTATATAATGAAAATAAAGGTAACAAATAGATTCTATGAACAAAATATTATATATATATGAAATGTAGTTTCTCCTCACAGGGAGTTTAATACAAATTCGGTCAAATGTTTCCAGAAACATAAACAAAATACAGTAAAAAAAAAAACGAAGCAGGCGATCTCCTATCGGAAGAGACCGATCTCCTATCGGACGAGGCCGATCGCCCATCGGGGGACCCAAAAAAAACAGCCGATCTCCTTTCCGGCGACCACTTCACTAAGGAGCTCTACTTCCTGGAAGATCATCTGCTCCCGTGTAAGTTATACACGATCATCACAGTTTTAAGAGAACAGCCACAGAACCAAAACACGCAGGGTAAGCTAGATATTTTAAAGAGAGTTTAAATAAGAACATTAAAATCAGAGTAAGCAATTTTCAAAATATTCACGTAAAGCTATAGATTTTCTCAATGCCCTTCACCTGATCACCCGGAAATCACACATTTCACAATATTCACAAGAGTCATTCTATTTCACAAAACTGCATCAAGTGTCTATGAATTTCAAGTTCCTCATTTCACATGTCAGCCCACCACTGACCCAGCACACAAGACACTTGACCTACTTCCGGAAGACTCGTGCATTGACTAGACTCAGAGATTCTGCACCTGTCATACAAGCTGTTATAATGTTTCCACAGCTATGCGCATCAACACATTCTCGATCTCAAGTTCACCATTCTCACAGTATGACAGGGTTAATCCATATGACAGGCCGAGCTCGTTCTGTTTCACACGACATCACCCATACATATGAACCTCCTTCGACTCTCAACGCCTGAATAACCTCATCTATATGAATCCATTATCTCAGGAGAGTCAGGATAATCCCATTATAGACATCACCGATCAATGCACATCCTACACGATCTTACACGGTATTTTCTTTCCTGAAAATACTATGCCTCGATCCACTTTCACCACATCCAACACATCACATAACACTTAAAGGAATGATTTCAATCACAGCAAAACTCAATCCAAGGTTCTTATTTTCGAATATCTCATTTAAATCTCATACCGTTTCAAAGCAACATCAAAAACAGAGAGTTTCGCAAACAACGCCAAAACCGGCGACCTGGTTCAAAAACAGGGTATTTCGAAGTCTGCATTTAAAACCGGCGACCACGTCGCCCAAACACATAGCACAGAGCATTTTACAAGGATGAAAACGAAAATCGGCGACCACGTCGCCTTCACTTCAGAATTAGCTAAACTATGGCTTGTATTGAAAATGAAGGCTAGCTTCCCTTACCTGGACTTGCGCAAACACCAGGAGCTCCGAAACCTAACGAAGCTTGAACCCCGCCTTGTCTCTGTTTTCAGCGCCTGGTCTGTAGAACTTGCAGAGAACCTCTTAGGTGCTCTAAGGGCAACGTCGCGTGTCGCACTGATGCTGGAGGTTGCCTGAGTCTCAACGCAAGGAAGGGAAGAAGGGAGGGAGGAAGTTTGCACTCACTCTAACACTCTTGAGTCTGTAACACTCTTTGCCTTCCCGCAGTGGCTTTTGAATCCCAGCTTACCTGTCCACGTTTGCTGCTGCTGCCACCCCTTCTGCAGGAAAGTCTGAGAACCACTGCCCTGAACAGTACGACCACTGCTGTCGTTTATGCATGCCAACCACTGCTCTGAACAGTACGACCACTGTTGTCGTTTGTGCATGCCAACCACTGCTCTGAACAGTACGACCGCGAGTGTCTCTTGCGCATGCCAACATTCTGATGTCACCACTCTGAATCATCCTTTTTGTCTACGTGGCGCGCGTGCAGGACGTTTCATGCTGAGAGTCTGGGTCCCACTTTATCTGTGTGAGGCTCGCCATCGCGACAACTTTCCAACGCTGACTCATCCGGGCGAACGACCGATGTCTCCTTCGCCCTAGAAGACGACCGATGTCTTCCTCTGGGAGACGACCGATGTCTTCCCTGGCGACGCCCTCATAACTCTCGCGCCTTGGCCACGTCCACATGCCTCGCACCCTGGCAATGCCCGCATGCCTCGCGCCCGCGTGATGCCTGCATGCCTCTCGGGCCCGCGCGTTGCCTGCATGCCTCTCGCGCCCGCGCGATGCCTGCATGCCTCTCGCGCCCGCGCGATGCCTGCATGCTTCTCGCGTCCGTGCGATGCCTGCATGCCTCTCGCGCCCGCGCGATGCCTGCATGCCTCTCGCGTCCGCGCGATGCCTGCATGCCTCTCACGCCCGCGCGACGTCCACCTGGCGCTCATGTGTAGCAGGCGACCGACGATCTCATAGCCTTCTATACTTAACTTTTTCCTCCCTTTCTATTCTAAATAAAACATACATAGAATTCTTTTAAAATATATCTCTTTTTATTCCAATTCAATTTTACAGGTCCTTACAATGTGGAGAGGGATTACGGGTAGAACGTATACCTTTACGGATAGCAATAGGAAAATCAGGTTCAATTGTCAAAGGTTCAACTATCGGAAGTTCAACTGTCAGAGCCGAAGGGGGATGAGGTGTTGGCACTAGAAGCGAATCATCTGATGGATGATGAGATGTTTGACAATGAATATATACCTGTAGAGTTGGTGGCAGTGGTGAATCTTTTTGTGAACTAGGCATAACAAGAGGAATATTAACTTGATTAGATGAAGACATAGAAGGAGAAGGACAAAACTTGAAGTAAGGGAAGATTCACTGAAGTTGAAACATCACCCCAAAAATGCTAAGGAACATCACTATGGATTAAAATAGTACGAGTTGTTTCAACAAGATGTCTATTCTTGCGCTCAGCCACCCCATTTTGTTAAGGTGTATAAGCACATGAAGTTTGATGAAGAATACCATGAGAAGCTGCAAAATTTTTAAAATAATGAGAAAGATACTCACACCCATTATCACTGTGCAAAATTCAAGTGGAAATTCCAAATTGATTTTTAATTTCATTGTAAAATATTTGAAATATAGAAAACAACTCAGAACGATTTTTCATTAAAAAAACCCATGTGCATCTTGAAAAATCATCAATAAAAATAACAAAATACTGAAATCCTACATTAGACATAATACGACTTGGTCCCCAAATGTTAGAGTGAACTAAGACAAAAGGAGATGAAGCACGTTGTGAGACACTACTAGGAAAAGAACTACAAATGTGTTTCCCTAACTGGCACGAATCACAAGATAAACTAGATATATTAGACAAACTTGGAACAAGCTACTACATCCTGGCAATACTAGGATGACCCAACCGAGCATGAATGAGAGATGGAGAATCCATAATCGTGCCAACATGTGCAGAGATTTGTAGGTGATAAAGTCCATGAGACTCACATCCGGTGCCAATTATCCGTCGCGAACTCTGGTCCTGCAAAGAAACAAAATCTTTGGTAAAAGAAATAACACAGTCAAGGGAATGAGTGAGACAACTAATGGATAATAAGTCAAATGGAGACCCAGGGACATAAAGAACATTATCAATAGATAAAGAAGGAAAAAGATTAATAGTGCCAACACCATGTGATGGTACCTTAGATCCATTGGCCATAGCAATTGAAGGTAAATAACCCGTAGTAGATAGGGAAGAGAAAAAAGATTGATTACTAGTAATGTGATCTATGGCACTTGAATCTAGAACCCAAGGGCCAAGGGAAGTAAAGTAAGTGAGGCCAACAAAACATGTACCTAAATGTGCAGTAGAAGCAGTGGAACTAGGATTCTAATGATCCTTATACCATTAAAGAAATTCATTGAAAATAGAATGCTAGCCTGAGGTATCAAATGAAATATAGTCCACAGTAGAAGATTGCACAAGAGTAGTTTGGGTAAGATGAACATTGACATAATTAGTATAAATAGACATGTCTGACATAATGGCAGCGGAAGTAGTCACAGTGGCAACGGAAGCAAAAGAGGGAACAGAACAAGCCATAGAGGATAAGGAAAAATCCAGTCACCGGTAATTGGCGACTGTTAGGAAAGATGGCTTTAAACTAGAGGGGGGGTGAATTGTTTAAAGAGGTTTTCGCAAACTTTTTAGAGCTAGAATGAATTTATTTTAGAAACCAATTGATTAAGCAATTAAGTTAGCCAAAACAGTAAGCAAAACTTCACTGCCAGGAAAACAATCGGTTGTTTCTTCGAAACAATCGGTTGTTTATATCAGCAAACAACAAACAAACTGAATTTAAAGAGTAAGGGATAGAGAGATTATACACAGTTGTTTATACTGGTTCACTCCAACCCAAAGCTACATCCAGTCTTCTCAGAACCCCTGAGGAAATCCACTAAGCAATCACACCTTGATCACTTACACAACAACCAAGAGAATTGATGTGAGTCTCTTATGAACCTTTCTTGGTTTGGGTTGAGTTGATATAGGTTTCTTTGTATTCATGACACTTTCAAGAATTAGGATCAAAATTCTAAAGAGCAATTAATAGAGTTTCTACTCAAGAACACAAAGGTTCATACTAAAAACACATGAAAAGGTAACTTGTAGTGTAAGATAACAATGGAATATGAATGGGTAATTCAAGAACAGTACCAAACTTCAAAGGAAACACAAGAACATCATAAGAACACCAAGAAGAAGTGAAAATACTGATTGAAATTCAATAGGAATTAGAAAATCACAAGAAACTCATCAAAGAACAAAAAACCCATGGATGGAAAACAAGAACAACACATGTATATGGAAACCCATGGTTTGGACGAAATTAAAACAGCAAGAAAACAAGGAAATAAACCAAAAAAAGTGCAGAACAATGGCAGCAAATGAAAGGAAACAACTCATGGAAAAGATTGAACCGATTAAAAATGGAAAAAACTACAAGAAAACACAAATGGGTATTTTTAAAAGATGAATAGAAATGACTTATGTGGTTGTGGCCTTTTGGAGATGTGATTCACGCCACTTGGAGGGTGGTTCTTCCAAGATGAGTGGGTGGTGCCGCCACTTGAGAGTCTCCAAAGCTCACAAGATAAGACATGAAGGAGAAGAAGAGACAAGTCTCACAAACTCACTCTCTCTTAATTTCAAGATAGTTTCTTTTCTTCTAACTTTCAACCTTTTTTATTCAAAGTACCAAGCACCCTTATTTATAATGGAGAGGGCTGGTCATGTTACAAAGGGGAAGGAGTGGGAAGAGTCACTCTTCTAGCTCCTTCTAGTGCCTAAGAGAGAAAGAAGTAGAAAAGTCACTTTTTCCACTTTTTCCTAAAGAAAGTGCCTAAAATGCCTTACATTTAGAGGTTTCTTTTGGTTTTCCTCTTTGGCATACTCCTAAGGATATTTCTATATTATTTACAAATTTATACAAGAGTATTTACAAAGATTTATTTATACTACTATCTTTTGAATTTTCAAGAGAACCCAAACTGTTCTACTTTTTAAGAAGACTAGTAAGAAGAATTTTAAATGTTTGGGTGGATGACCTCTTCCTCCATTAGTAAAATCCTCTTCTACTTGATCTCCATCATGCTCCACAGGTTGGAGAGAATTCGTCTGCGAATTCAGAATCCCTACATATAACAAAGTCAGTTTGCTATCAAATAAAGCAGTGGATGATAATAAAGGTAAACTTGACTTAGCATTATGAATCATTGGGATGTCGGAAAAAGAAGTCCTATAGACAGACCATGTTGGAAAAAAATGTGGGGAAATGATTATTTTCTTAGGAAAAATTCCCTTTAAAGGGTAAAAACCATTAGTAGGTATGGAAAAATCATCCCTAACATTTTTCAACCAATATGGAGTGCAAGTAGGAACTTTTGGTAATGAAAAAGACAAAGAAGAAGAATACCTTGGATTCTCAAATTGAGGCATAGCATGAGTCAAAAAGATTGATTTAGTTGATAAAGTATTATGACTCATTTTATCATTTTCTTCTTTTTCATTTTCTCTTTTATTTTTCATTTTTAATTGTGGTCCTCATGAACTTCTTGTGGAGAGAGGGGTTTTAAGGTAACCTTGCGCCCTTGGAAGGAAAAAGACATTATATTGGTGAGGCCATCATGTAAAACATGTCTATCAAATTGCCAAGGCCTCCCTAAAAGAATATGGGTTGCTTCCATAGGCACAACATCACATAAAACCTCATCTTTATACTTTCCTATTTCAAAATTTATGAGGACTTGTTTATTAACCATGATTTCTCCCTTTTTAGTAAGCCATTGGAGCTTATAGGGCTTGGGATGAGAGATAGTGGGTAAAACAAGCTTATCCACCACTCTTGTACTAGCCACATTTGTACAACTACCCCCATCAATTATCATGGAACATAACTTTTTGTTGATAAGGCACCGGGTATGGAAAATATTTTCTCTTTGGGTATCATCCAAAGGTTTTTGAATTGTGCCCATCATGCGCCTTATCACCAATAAGTCACCTTCACATGGTATTTCACATTCATTATCCCTAGGGCTAGGGGAAGGGGAGTTAGATTTAGAAGAATTATCACTATGTTCACTTACAACTAAACCCCCTTTTACCATCATGGTTCTTTTTGTTGGACAATTTGCGGCTATATGACCATAACCTAAACACTTAAAACATTTCTTACTTGAGGTTTTGGTTGGTGATTTATTAGTTGAAGTGGAAGGCTTTGAATCCTTGGATTTGAAAGATGAATCTTTAGAAGGAAATTTGGACAAAGACTTGTTTTTATTTTTCCAAGAGTTGTTGTAATAGCCATCATTATGAGTATTTTTGAAAGCAAGTTTCTTTGCAATTTGGGTTTCAACCTTGATGGCAAGGTGAACCAAGTTTTCTAAAGAAGAGTACTCATAAAGTTCAACAACATCTTGAATGTCCCTTCTAAGACCACTTACAAATCTAGCCATCTTAGCTTCTTCACTTTCATGCATGTTAATATGAGTTAAAAGTGTTTCAAGTTCTTTATAATAAGCATCCACACTAAGCGTGCCTTGATGAAGCCTTTGGAGCTTCAACAAAAGGTCTTTCCTATAATGTGGAGGCACAAATCTAGCGTGTATGCATTCTTTCAAATCATTCCAAGAGACCACGGGAGGCCTCTTGTTTAGCCCAATGTCCATAAGAGTTTTATGCCACCATTGCATGGCATAGTCCAAAAATTCTAAGGTAGCTAGCTTAACTTGTTGATCATCTTTAACCTCATGAATACTAAACACTTGTTCTACCTTAGCTTCCCAACCTAAGTAAACATTGGGATCATCTTCACCACTAAAGCTAGGAAGTTTTACAAATTGCAAATAAGGCTTTGCCACATGTTGGCGCCTTTCTTCATAATGATGATGCCTCCTCCATTCGGTTTCATCTTCATGTCCATGATAGTTGGAAGAAGTTCTTGATGAATGCCTTGAAGAATGGTGTCTTCTATGGTGTGTATGGCTGGACCTTTCATTAGTCACTTCAAGCCTTTGCAATCTTTCTTCCAATTGTCTTATAGTTTCATCTTTTTGTGCAAGTGACCTTTTGGCTTCTTTTAATTCACCAAGAATGAAAGCTTTTTGTGGAGAGTGTGGTTTGGAAGATTCACCACTTGAATATTGAGCCATTTTCAAAACAGTACAGCAAACACAAATAGCAAACAATTAAAGAAACAATGTTAGAAAACAAAGAAAATATGGTGCGGTTTTGGACAAAAAATAAAGGCACTCAAAATCACTCCAAGAAATTATACTTCCCTCAACCAAGCTTCTCTTATGGAATGGAGTAACCTCAAATGAAAGATGCCAAAGCACTCAACCACTCATCCAAAAATAACCACCACAAAACTTAAAGAACAACAAAAGACAAGCAAGAAAACGTACAAAACAAGAAAGGGTAGTGCAAAAGGAAGACAAGATATATGACAAAACTTAAGAAATGAAAGACAAGCAATAAAAGGCACACAATAAGACTCAAATAATACTAACTAAACTTTATAATCAAGAAAGACAGTACAACTCATAAACTTGTCAAAATACAAGGATCAAAAGTTCCACAAAGTAGACAACAATTTGCCAATCACTATGAATCCAACTTTGGTATGAAAATTAATGTGCAAAAGAATGAATAGATGCAAATACCAGACTGTTTTGAAGGATTTAAAAACAGAATTGGTTCTGTTTTGTTCTGTTTCAGTTCTGTTTTTTTTTTTTCTTATACCAAATGGAACTTATGTAGTGAAAGAACCATAATATGCATCCTATGGAAGTTGAAACATCAATCAAATTGCACAAAAATTTTATGAAGGATTCAAGACAATTGAACACTTGAAATCAAATGTTTGGAACCCCTAATCACAAGTACTAAAACAAATTCAAGAGAAACACAAACTTTCAAAATCAAAAGCAAGCAAGTAGAGACAAGATTTGGACACCTAGAACACTATGAACATAAAACTCAAAGCAAAAAGTATGATCAATGAAAAGGCATAACTAAAACATATTCAAACCAAACAAAAGTATGAATATAAGGTGCTGGAAAAACAAGAAACACGAAATTATAGATGCTGGAAAAAAAAAATTGCCCAAAAACAGAGTGTCTATTCAACTCACAATCAACAAATCAACACCATGGCTCTAGATACCACATGATGTGGTATCTCTTATGAACCTTTCTTGGTTTGGGTTGAGTTGATATAGGTTTCTTTGTATTCATGACACTTTCAAGAATTAGGATCAAAATTCTAAAGAGCAATTAATAGAGTTTCTACTCAAGAACACAAAGGTTCATACTAAAAACACATGAAAAGGTAACTTGTAGTGTAAGATAACAATGGAATATGAATGGGTAATTCAAGAACAGTACCAAACTTCAAAGGAAACACAAGAACATCATAAGAACACCAAGAAGAAGTGAAAATACTGATTGAAATTCAATAGGAATTAGAAAATCACAAGAAACTCATCAAAGAACAAAAAACCCATGGATGGAAAACAAGAACAACACATGTATATGGAAACCCATGGTTTGGACGAAATTAAAACAGCAAGAAAACAAGGAAATAAACCAAAAAAAGTGCAGAACAATGGCAGCAAATGAAAGGAAACAACTTGATCCGGTCGGTCATCGGTAGCCGATGACATCAGCAGCAGTTGACCACGTGGACCATTCATAGGGTAACACGTGGTAGAGGGTAGCAGGCGAATCAGGGAGGCGATCACTCAGAATGGTAATCGCCTCTCGCCTGTGATGATGAGTAATCGCCTATCGCCTTGAGGTGAGTAATCGCCTATCGCGTTGAGGATGAGTAATCGCCTATCGCCTTGAGGTGAGTAATCGCCTATCGCCTTGAGGATGAGTAGTCGGTCATCGCCGGTATGGATCAGTAATCGCCTAGATTGCACATGATCGCCGTGTGTTAAGGTTAGAAGATCAGGTGGTCAGCAAGTCGCCGAAATAGCACATCGCCGGGTGTTTGAGAAGACTTGGCAAGCACTTGTTGTATGGTCTAAGTACAGAGGATAAGTGGCATATCTGCCACCATGTGTAGTGTGAGCTGCAATGCCCAGGGTTAACCAG